>NBIL01129667.1:0-12511 GCA_002752925.1 Viola pubescens var. scabriuscula | reverse complement strand
AAACCCGTTTACTTCCTCAGCCGAATCCTGAAGGACGCTGAATTACGATACTGCCGCATCGAAAAGGTTGCGTTTGCCCTTATAGAGGCAACACAAAAAATGACGCGATACTTCCAAGCCCATTCGGTCATCATCCTCACAAACCAACCATTGAGGTGAATTTTCAAAAGCCCGAAACATTCGGTAGAATGGTCATCTGGCCCATGGAGCTAGAACAACAGGGTCTACAATGTCAGTCCAGACCAACCATTAAAGCTCAAACATTAGCCGACTTCATAGCTGAATGTACATTCTCGGGAGAAACGTTATCGACCGAGTATCCTTCAGAAACATCCACAATAGGCGCAGAAGACAACAACCTCCCCCATCCTATAACAGAGGGTGATAGATGGGTCATCCTAGTTGAAGGAGCTAAAAACCATACATCCGCAGGCGCCGATATCATCGCCTCCGGACCAAAAGGAATCAAAACCCGCTACGCAATAAAAATCCCCACGCTGCTATCCAACAACGCTGCAGAATACGAAGCACTCATAGCGGGCCTACGTATAGGGAAGAACCTAAGCCTGAAAGGAACCCCGTATGATGAGGAGAGGGGAAACTTGCATCTAGAAATCCGTAGTGATTCAAAACTAGTTGTGGATCAGGTTAACGGATCTGGACAAGCTAAAGACCCGACAATGATCCGTTATCTTAGAATAGTACAACAAGAACTTACGGATGTCACCAAGAGAGGAATTCACGTTTCAATCAACCACATAGGCCGAGAGGAGAACACGGAGGCTGACAAAATCGTAAAAATGGCGGCCAACTCAGACGTCGTTATACCGAAAGATGTTCTAATCGAGGAAATCCAAACACCATCCTTTATGGAGGAACAACTCGCCCTGCACATAGAAGAAAACACAAACGATTGGTGAATACCGATAATCAACTTCATAAAGCATAAAATATTACCAAAAGACCCGAGGGAAAAGATGTGAGTCCTGAAACAAGCCGAAAAATGCTCAATGTACAACGGAGAACTAATTCGCCGATGTTTCACGCACCCAGCTTCCAAGTGTATATCAGCAGAGGAAGGACTATATACGCTCCGAGAAATCCACTAGGGCATTTACGGAATGCACGTTTCCGGAGGAACAATGGTCGCACAAGTCCTACGCGCCAGATTCTACTAGCCCACCATTCGGAAGGATGGCGACACTTTCGTCAGAACTTGTAAAAGTTGCCAATAATTCGCATAAATACCGAAATAGCCAGCAACAAAAATATCTCCAATCGTTAGCCCGTCCCCTTTCGCACAATGGAGAATCAACATCGACAGACCCTTCCCAAAGGCCCAGCGTCAACTTAAATTTGTTATCATCGCAGTTGACTACTTCACCAAATGGGCTGAAGTAGAGGCCGTTTCCGAAATCACAGTGGAAAAGACTTGGCAGTTTTTCAAAAACTAAGTGATTCTACGGTTCGGCGTTCCCTGAATTCTAGTAAGCGATAACGGCACACAGTTCACTAGTATCTACTTCCAGGAGCGATGCACGGAGTTAACCATCGAGCAAAGATTTTCCTCAGTAGCCTACCCTCAAACAAACGGCCAAACCGAAGTCATCAATAGGACCATCCTGAGCAGAATCAAGAAAAATTTAAAAGGAGCTCACGAAAAATGGGTAAAAGAGTTACCGTACGTAATGTGGGCCTATAGAATGACAACCAAGGCTAGTATTGGAGAAACACCTTTCGCGATGGCTTACGGCACCGAAGTTGTCACCCCTGTGGAGATAGGAGCCCTCAGCCTCCGCGTCGAATACTTCAACGAAGATAGACTGTGCGAGTAGCTCGACCTACTACCGGAATTACAAGAACAGGCGATACTCAAAACAATAACATATAAGCGCAAAATGGCTAAATACCATATAATCGTCGTGTTAAAGAACGGCTGCTAAAAACAAACGACCTCGTACTTCGCAACCGAAAAGCTGCCGGCCAAGAGATGAAAAAACTTAGTCCCAACTGGGATGCTCCTTACCGGGTTACGAGAGTCATCGGAAAAGGCGCATACCACTTGGAGGAAATTGACGGTACCCCCCTACCCAACTCCTGGAATATCGTCAACCTCAAATTATATCACTCTAGATCACATGTATTGTTCCTTCATCTCAAAAAAATATAAATAACAATACCGTGGACGTAGGCTTTACAAGGCTGAACCACGTTAAAAAAAACTCGTGCGTAGATTCCTTGAGCAAACTTAGCAAACTTATGAATACCATGAAAAATCAAAACCCCATAATATCAAATACCAACAGATATCAAGAAAATGCCCAAACATCCCATGCAACGGCATCCCATATAAGCGGTATCCCACATAGCGGCATCCCACAAAGAGTTGCTCGTGTCAGCTAGCGGTATCCCACATAACGGTATCCCACGTAGCGGTATCCCATATAAACGGTATCCCACATAGCGGTATCCCACATAACGACATCCCACCAAGAGCTGCTCGTGTCAGCTAGCAGTATCCCACATAGTGGCATCCCACGTAGCGGTATCCCACATAGCGGCATCCCATATAAACGATATCCCACGTTGTGGTATCCCATATAACGGCATCCCACAAAGAGCTGCTCGTGTCAGCTAGCGGTATCCCAAAAGTCAATAACGGTGGAGCTTTCCCGTTAAAGACCGAAACATAGACCTCTCTTCTTAAAGAAACCGGGTTATGACAGACGTCGCCTTTCGGCTTAAAATTACGTGCATAACTCATGAAGACCCGCCTTTAATTGAACGGTGAGTGTCTTAAAGTTCCACTTAATAACGGTCGAGCTCTCCTGATATTTACTAACTACCATTCATAACTTATGATGAGAGAATTTTCCCGATTATAACCGAAACATCGATAAACAATTTTTGTTACTACAATTAACAAGGTTCGTCCGTTGCATCCTAGCGAACTGAAATAGAAATAATTCGGCCAATAAAACACATTACGAAAACTCATATTCATTCATTAGAAAGATACAACATGTTCCCCACAAGATATCTCACAACTTTACATAGAATCAAAATTCCACACGATCATTTAAGACGAAAAGCAAGATATGAGTTAGCTGGACATAAAGAAAGACACAATTTCAAGCCACCGATATCCACCTCTGAGTCAGCTGGACATGAGGGATATCATAGCAACACATCGCCGCTAAATCACGCAATATCCGACAATGCCTCTAAAGATGTAACAAATCACCGAAATCCCCAAAATGCTTCATCTTCAAACAGTACGAAACTCAGACCATAGAAGACAACCCAACCCATCGCAAAGACGTGGATCAAATGGCTACGGCCGATATCCGAGATAGAGTAGCATCAATAGTAGCCACGCAAGCTAGATTGGAAAGAAGTATCGGATCGGGAGAGGTAGAAGGAAGGGTAAAACACGTAAAAGCCCACCACACACCAAGTAAGCGGTAGCCTGTGCCTACCAAGACGCTAAGCTCGTCATGTGGTTTACCCACTGCATCTGATGCTCCAAAATCTTCGAAACACCCGATCGAACCTCCCACCGAAGGGTCAAGACTCCGAGCAGAATCATCCTATAGGTCTCCCTTGCACAAAACTTAGCAAACAAGAGACCTAGATAATTTGTCGGTCCGACCGACATAATGTGATCTATAGGACCTCCAGTCCTAGTTAATGTGATCTATCGGACCTCCCAACCGCAAAAACCACAGGAACACCACTCAGTAGAAAAACAGGAACATTCATCATCAGACACCCTAGATCCCACCAAAGTCACCGAGCAAGCTACCTATAGAACCCCTCCCATTGTCAAGAATAAACCCAAAACACTAAGAATAGGAAATCACTCAAAATTAGCAAAAAAATTACAAAACCCAGTGACTTTGCTTCCAAAAAGAGTAACAAAGGCAACAATTTATACCCACAAAATGAATATGGGTAGTTGGCAACATTAATAGAATACCATTTATGATTGCCTTGGGAATTGATAAAATATTTGGGGAAGTACACATCAACAGTACAAACCTTGGGAATCGATAAAACAAATAATAAAATACCTAGGGAAGAGACATGACGTGGGGATCAAGAAATAAAAACTGACAAATAGGAGACCCCCAAAAATCAAACTACGATATCACCAAACCGAAATCAGCTGCACAAACCCCAACACTCTCACCTCTTACATTTCGATATATCAAACCAATACAGATAGAACTAGAGTTTTAAAAAAAAAAAAGGTTAACAACTCGAGAGCGCTAAGAGTTCTTTCGTTATTCACCCTAACGCACCCAATCATCACTTCATAATTACAAAAACCAAAAGTGAAACTAAAACAGACGTTTCTAACAAAGCCAAAATAATATAATCTGACAACAAAATCCATGTCAAACGTCAACAAGCCAAAACAAACAAGGTTATTACAATCCAAAAGACCCGGGAGATCCGGCCAAAACCAACCAAAAACCATCTACTCTACCCTATCTTCGTTGACTTCGGCCGCAGGATCCGTGGGAACATTGGGAGGTTTAAGAGGAGCAACGGGAGATTCAGGAGGAGTAAGTATGTCGACTCCCTTCAAAGTAACATTCATGTACGGATAAAGTTTGTCAACGTTGATCATCTTCTCACCATAACAAGCCGAAACGGCATCAATTACAGCAATAATGGTCCTCCGTTGGCGCGTCTCTAGATGATTTAGAAATTCACCAATCTCTTGATCCTTACCGATAATCACCTGTCTCAACCAATTGACCTCCCCCGAAAGTTCCTCCTCCCTTCTCAGAAGAGCATCCCTTTGCTCCACATACGACGCTTCCTTCTCCCGAAAAAACTTCCTCTCCTTTTCTAGCTCTGCTTTAAGCTCCCCGATAGTCGTGTCCTTCTCATGCATGGCCACGTCCATCTCACGAACAAGATCCCTTCCTATCGCCAACTCTTCCTCGTAACCCCTCTGCACATTCCGAAACTGACCGAATGCCGAGAATAGATCATTCCGAAGACGGGCAATACGAACATCGACAGAAGTTTCACTGTCAGCAGGAAACGGAATCATTTCCGATAATAGCCGAACTAACCTAGATCAACGGACGGCTCGGAAAAACCTAAAGCCTGCAAACCCTGCGACGCAAACGACCGCATATCCAACCGATGAGAAACTTCACCATTCGGCCCACTAGATGAAAGAACGGCGATCTGATTGCCAGAACAAGAATCATTTCCATCGAAGTGAACAGAAGAGGAAGATGTCTTAGGAACAAAGAAAAGTTCCACCGGCTCAGACACAAACTGAGAAATAGGATTTGTCGAAACCTCTCCCAGTGACATCCCACCAGTAAGACCGAAAGCTAATGGGTTCATGTCAAGATAGGACATCAGCCCAGAAACCCCACCGAAAGAAAAAGCAACCAAAACTGGACTCGGAGAGATAGCCACCGAAACCACCGTTATCCCAGCGCGTTATCACCAGGTACAATCGGTTCAGCCGGAACCTCAACAATTACAGAAGGATCCCCACCTAGAGGAGCACCTTCGTCACTCTTTCTCTTCTTGGTCCTGGACGTCATGGCTCGTATAAAAGCATCACCCATATCGACAGAAGGAACAGAAGCCTCGGAACCCGACAACCTTCGTTCTGTTTCAAGAGAACTATCTCCAAGTCGGAGAGGCGGTGGTGCCGCCGATTTTTTCTTTCTTTTCTTAGAAGTCCTGATACCTTCCCCCGTAATGTCAACCGAAACTAGCCCTTGTCTCCTCCATTGCCTTCTAAGCACTTCTGGCAGCCAGCCTTTCGGGAGCACTGCAGCATACAACAAAACATCAGCATTAGAAAAAGAAAGACAAACACAATAAACAGGAAAAAATACACACCAAACGGACAGTCCTTCAGAGGAGTGTTGATAGCAAGTTCATGCGTAACAAAAGGAGAGTCCACACGAAGCAACTTATTGGCAAAAGCCGTTAATTCTGGCGATAACTCAAGAGGCTTTCTCCAGTCCCTCTCGCGAACCTTCTTGTTAAACCCAGACCTCCAAGTATCAAAAGGGAAATCGGCCACGAAAAACCTATCTTTCCAATGCTTAACGGAAGAATCATACCCTTAAAAATTTTGGATAAAAGAAAGAACAGATTCGTCTATCCAACAGGGCCCAAATGCAGCCATACTTCTCCGACAAAGCAATTGAAAGAACCATTTAAACAACCAGAGAGAGGGAGCCGATATATCGTTCAATTGACAAATTTCAATGAACGCATAGATAGTGCACCAACCGTTGGGGTTAATCTGAGCAGTATCTAGGCTAAGATCATTAAGGATATCGGAGACCAAAGAATGAATAGGTAACCTAAACCCATAAGTAAACATCTTCGTATACAGCATACGCTCAGTCGGCTCAAGCCTACTCGGCCTCATCGAGCTATCCAACCGCTGATCTGGCAGAGCCACCTTCACCACAACCCCAGGCGGAAAATCCCCATTAAAACCAGCCAACTCCTTCACCATTTGCTCATTGGTGACTAGAACGGAGGAGGTTCGTTCCATTTTCTCCTCCCCCTTGCCCTTACCTTTAGATTTCTTTGAAGACGAAGCACAAGGCATGGCGAAAGAAACAAAAGGAAAACAACGAGCCAGCAAAGCGACAAGAGAAAGTTATAAAAAATACCTGAGAAAAGTGCCGGCCAGAACCACGACGAAAGGGAGAACGATCGAGGCACGGAGAGAAAGCAAACTCGCAAAAGAGAAAGGAAGATAAGAATGATGGAGAGAGTAAAAAGTAAAGAAAATAAAAATACAATGGGGTATTTATAAAGCACCAACCTATCAATAGGCGGCATATGAACCACCAACCAATGGAAGAGAAACACGTGGCTAAAACCTTTCGAATAAATCAATCCTTCGAAAAATAAGTGGTTTCTTTTCACGAAAACCTAGAACGATTTCCCAAACGTCCCCAAAACGCTTCCCCAAAATCCGTACACAACCTACGAGGCAGCACAATCATCAGCAGTCGCAGGAAAGGAACAAATCAAAGAACGCCACGTCTAACAGATAAGACGTAAGGTAAATCATCACACCTGACCAACATTTAATGAAAGATCCTTGAGATAGCAAAGAGATCTTCCCGTTACTAGGCATCTCTAAGTCATTAAACTAGTCTCTTTCGGTCGTAACACACCCCTACACGGCACCGCAAGTTGCCACATATCACCCTTACGGCATGGAATGTTATCGACACTATCGTGAATACTCCCAAAGCGTCCTTTTTAGGTACTTAAAGAAAAACCAAAAAGGATCCACATATCGACCCTACACGCGCGGTCCGGGTATCGCATCACATAATAACCCATAACAGGTCCAAAGTTATCAAATGGTTCCGAATTTCACCCAATAAAATCCACTCCTATAGTATCGGGTAAAAAGTGACGATGGTTCTACCCGTCAGTACATACTAAAGGTAACAAAGAGCATATAACAGTGTTAACAAAACAAACGGAAAAGACCTTGCGGATAGACAAAAAAAAAAAACCAGGAAAACAGTAGAAAAAAGGCAAAACTGCTGAAATTCTCATCATTATTAAAGAAAGAACATATTACATTTAAAATCTAAGCTTCATCGGTAGGGACGCCTGTTAAGGCATTCCCAAACCTATTTAGTTCTTCCCTAGCAAATCGGACTCCTCTAAGGGTATTCTGGAAAGACACTCTGTTATTCTGCAACTGGTTGATGGTTATCTGCAAATGGGTTATATAGTCCCCAATGGTAGAAATGGCATCCAGAGCATTAATATCGTCTTCATCAAGAATGTTGTCCCTGTGCTCTTTCAGCTCCGCCACCCTAGCTTCCAGAAGCTGGATATTTGTCACTGCTCTAAGTATTTGATGCTCTAGCATGGCGGCACCATCATGAAGGCGCACACTAACGCCCCTCACTCCATTGAGGAATAATTGTTTATCTCCAGCATTCATGTTGGCAAAAATAAGAAATAAGATAGCGAAAGCAGCAAGAATCTGAAAGTGTGAGATATGATGCACCCTTAAAACCTATTTATAGGCAGCCAAAGGGCACCCGCATTTATTAAAAATAGAATGGCGCCAACCAGTGCGTTGACAAGTCCCTTGGAATGCACACACCGCTTCGAGTAACGCACAATAATAGGGAATGAAAAAAGTTATTAAGCATTTATGGCGCGTGCCCTAAAGACATTTTATCAACGGTTGCAACGGTAGATCAAGTGGAATAATACTTCCCAATAGGCACAAGCCGATAACTACAAGCAAAGGTAAATAACAAAGGTAGACTCGTCAAATAGCCAAACGGCACATACAGAGGGAAATGCAAAACAAATAAATCACTCTTCATCAGACAACACAAGGCCAAAAATGGCCTCATCTATCACCTCAATTCTTTCGGTTACAAAAGGCGCAACATCAGCAGGATTAAAATTCGCTTTGGGATAACAGTCCAAAAAACCATCGGTGGTGGCAGATATCATTTTTCTCTTCCACCATTTCATCTTATCCGAAACTTTCCCCAGCTCACCCTGTAAGGAAGAAGTCTTCTCCGTCTCCACAGAAATCTTAACTTCAAGCTCTTGTATCTTCACATCGTTAGTTTCCTTCTCCTTCCTAACGGCCGACCAATCCCTTCGGCAACCCTCTAAAGATTTCTATGTTTCCTCTTGGAGCATCGTCAAACGTCGGACCTGCTCACGGAGCTTTCGATTTTCACCTTGGGATTGAGTGAGGGATTTCTCCGTCTCCTCAGTGTGAGTATCGACCGAGGCCGATAACCGTTCAAATTGATAGCAAGCCGAAAATAATTTTTCAAAAGCTTGCATGCACTGCTCATCGGGAGACAAAGGTAGATTCTTCCCAGCACCGGTAGACAGATACAAAATATCTCCCACCAATGAAGTCATTTGCTCGGTGGTAACAGAGGTACCTAAACTTTGCATATCCACCTGATGGGTAACAGCACCTTTCGGGGTATTAGAAAGACTGGCCGACTAGCTACTTGGAAGATATCGGAGTCGTCCTTCGGGAATAGGAATTTCCTCAAGAACCGACCCAGGAACGAAATACAATGGCACCAGAGAAGAAAATGGATTGGAAGTATTGGTTGTTGCACCCAGGACAGGGGACGATAATAGGGGAGGATAGTGGTCTTATTACTTCAGGAGACGAAACGTTCGTCGTCGGAAAGGCGTCAATAGAGGCCACTTCCGCCCTCACCACGGATAACCCCGCTCCAGCCCATTTTCATTTTCGCAAACTCTGGGCAATCAACCCTAAACAGTCTGTCAGGTCGTCCACGTCCGCTGAGAAATTAAACGACTGAGGAATAACGCCTACAGATAATATCGGTGAAACCTCCTCCTACCGCGCCTCTATCAGCCGGACCCCTCTAAAATGAATGGTAGGTTCAGCCTTCTCACGTTCAACCTCAATTTTAACACGAGGCACACAGTGGACAAGCAGTTTTGATACCTCAGGCAAGTCAGAATCAGACGAATCACCCCCGATACCCATCAAAGGAGCACTACGAGAGGATGAAGCTCCGGTAGCCCCCCTCGTTCTAGTCGAAAGAATCCTATCCTGGGGATGGGACACCTTTGACCTCCCTCGTCGCGTTTTGGGAGCCCAATCCGACTTGAACCCTGCGAACGAAAGGCGTCAAATTCCAAAAACCGAAAGAACAAAAAAAATAGGGGAGAAAGAGAAAGAGGGAAACTCACCCACGCCGCAGTTCATCAGACCGACACCCATAACTAGCTTGCTCACATCAAAAGGCGCGTTGAAAGCCAATAACTTATCCACATACCGTTGAAAAACTTCCGATACTTCAGCATTCTTCACCCAATCTACATTTGTGATTTCCCGATTGAACTCGGATCGCCACATGGGAGACGGTAGCAGAATCACAAAAAATCGTGTCTGCCATCCAGAAGCACTGGACTTCAGATTTTGAAAATTCCGAAGAAAGGGGAGGAGAGAGTCTTCTTCCCAGCGAGGAGAAATAGTGATGAAACCTCCCTTATAACGCAACCGAAAGAAATTTCGAAACAGAGAAAGAGGTGGTTGAAAAATATGGTTCAGCTCACAAACTTTCAGAAAGCCATATACGCACAACCAGGATTTCGGAGTTATCTGGGCAGGACTCAGCTGATAACGATTCAGCAAACTACCGACTAAAGAATGAAGAGGAAACAAAAACCCACGCTCAAACATATCGGCATAAAGAATTCTCCGATTCCCCGGGAGAACGGTGTTCAACCTAACTCCCTTATCGGGTAAGACGATAGAATAATCCACACCAAGGTCTATTGGCACACTCGTTTCTGGTATAAAGTCCCAAATCTGGCCCTTCTCCGTAAAAGAAGACGAGATCTTCCCGATCAACTTCTCTTCCTCACTAATCGACCTAACCGGCCTAATTCGGGGACAAACGACGGACGATATGGCAAGAAAGACCCAAAAACGACAATGGTAATCAAAGAAAGGAAGAAGGCAAGAGAAGACAACAAAAAATACCCTCGATCGACCGCCGGAACACCACTGATGAGCCGTCAACGGTTACCAAAATCCTAGAAAAAAGGAAGAGCCATGAGCCGAGGAGGGATAAGAAATTCGGGCAACAAAAGAGAGGAGAGAGACTAAAACAACAATTTCAGAGGGATAAAATAGAAGCCAAGGGAACCTAAGCGTCGCACCGACCAATCACAGAACACGACGAGGTAATTACTCAAATAAATGAGCAACACCTGGCGACACAATTATGACCTCGCACACCTTGGCCGTCTCATGTCCTAAAGTACAACTTGCACAGAACTCAAGAAGACACCTCCCCATCAAAAAACAAGGCACTCCGCGCGAAAACTGAGAATAAAATCACCCTCAACCACCGTAACCCTATAACGATAACAAAAGCCCTTGGTAAACATTCGGGCTAGTTCTCAGTGAGGCTTATGATAATACATAAAGAAACCATAGGGGTATTAAGGCCATTACCCAGCCCGAAAGGCACTACCCTAGCCTACTCAAACTATATGTGCCGATACAACAGATCAACCGATATCCAGTGGAGGATATCGGACAAACCATCAACGCCTCGCCCCAATCGGAAGCAGATCCTACCGGGGGAAGGACGATACCTGGGTATCCACTAATCAAGAACATCTACCACCGAAAGGGTCGCATTTAATGCGGACCTCAGGCAATATAGAGAAATAGTAATGACATTTAATGCGGAAGAGACAGCCTTTAATGTGGAGGGGACAACATCTAACACAACCTCCTCAAAACCGCCTCCTGTCAGGTCACCACTACCCTAGGGTCCCACCTAACCTCAAATATCCCTAACAGGTAAAGGTATAAATACCCCTCCTCCTCTCCACTAAGGAGGTATGCACAAGCACACTCATCACAGGCACACTCACCCACCACAACTTAATCACTTGTTATTCCACTTTATACCCCTTCTGATATCTAACTTGATCGTCGGAGCCCCACGTCGGAGGCCCTCTCCGACGCTTTGCAGGTGATTCACGACCGGAGCATTTCTTGCCTCCCAGGATTATTGACGCGATAACTCCCCCTCATCCACACAAGTTATCAATTACTAGTTCAAAAATTAGAAACAGAGGCAATAGTCTTTGTTTGAGTTTTTTCCCCTCTATAATGACTACTACAGATGGCAACCCAATGAACTAAAAGTAGAGGGCCCAAGGCTGTTTGGCACAAGAGAACATTGAATATGTAGGTGTGATATTATTTATATAAAACTTTAAAAGAGTGAGAAATATCTTTTTTTTTGCTAATGAAGTATTGACATGTTAATTATTTCTTTAAAAATAACAAGTATTTTTTTAAAATGAAATAAAATAGCTAAGTATTTAATAGTTCAAAAAATTTACCATAGTTTACTCCTTATAATCCTTTCAAATATAGGCACAGATAAAATAAATAGAAGAATCTCATAATTAATATGAAGGAAATAAAATAAAAACTATGATTTATGCTTCATTAAGCAATATATAGTTATTCATTAAAGAACTAGTTGTCAGAAAACATGAACCAATTGTTAGAAAATGTACTTAAAAATATTTAAGTATGTTATATAAATAAATGGATTGATTAAAATAATCTATATGGATACTTAAAATATAAATAATTAAAATGAATTGTATCTTTTATGGTTATTTTATATTCTAATCATAGTTTTAACAATAGTTTTTATTTTAGTATTGTAATGATTATTAATAATAAAACTTTTTTTTTAAAATAAACTAGTAAATTTGGCATTAGTTGAAAGCTTTGATAATGAATTCAGAATTCCCCAATTTCGATCAAAAAGTTTATCTTAATGGAACAAAAAGAAATGAGTATTTTGCAATTATGGAACGATTTTTTTTTTTAAACTACGAAACCTTAAAATTTCAACATATATTCAGAATTTATTCTTAAATTAGCTTTGGACAGTGGACACCGCTAAGTAGAATT
>NBIL01129661.1:0-17245 GCA_002752925.1 Viola pubescens var. scabriuscula | reverse complement strand
AAAATCTCAAAATAATAAAGTCGCTAGGCATGTCGCATAAAAGAGCATCTTCTTCCAAATTTCACTCCATAGATTTTATGTTGTTTTAATGAGAAAAGATAGTAGCAACTTAGAAATGCATTACAAAGTAAATTAATCGTAGCTTGTTTGCAACCTTTGATGGTGAATCCTTAGATTACTAAGTAAAGCTTATCCAGAAAAGGATTATGAAAAAGGAACCTTGTCATGTTTTAAACCTACGGCACAAATCTTCTCCCTTATAAATCTGGATTGCTGTGCCATGCTGATCATGAAAACTGTTCCCTTTTATCATCAACAAGTAGTCTGTTCCACAACCCTACCAAAAAATCATTCACTTAAAGGAATGAACAACAGAACACAACAGAAAAGCAAGTTGAATCAAACAATCAACAGGATAATAGCACCCACCAAGACTCGTCTCTCTTTAACTTCTGCAGAATTAGATCATCAAACTGTTATTAGCAACAGTTAACAGCTGCTAATACTTCCTGGCAATGATCATGGCCCAGACATACATGTTTTATGCCTGTCCTAGAACCTGCCCAACCACTGTCCGCCAACAAACACTTCTACACATAACATCTCTAACCAATCAAAGTTGCTTCTGGCCCGACATTCTACATCAGATGACACGTTATGAAAAAAATAACCAGCCATCTGAAGCATCGAGTTCAATCTTAACATGAACATCCAACACCATCCTGCTTTATAATCATATGATGGAAATGATATGCAAAATATGATTCTATGAAAATGCATCTACACATTCCATGGCACTAATTCCATGCTGCTCTGGCATCACATCAGCACATAATGCTATCATTGAAAAGAAAAGTTCTTGCATGCAAGAGTTCAAATTATACATGGGAATTAAAGTCACTGCCGCACCAAGACAGCCAGGAATTGTTTACCATGTTTCATATACCACTTGAAAGCTACCTGGACACAGGAATGAAAATCCCACCACAGAGGCCCTTCAAGAAATTTCTCTTATTTCTGTCATTGGTTGCAACACCCATCCCCTCACCTAAACTAAACTTTTGAGATTGACAATACAAATTAAGCTGATAAAACTGTCAGATGCAGCAACTTCTTTCAAACATGCAAATAAGTAACAAATGTATGATTCTGGCACACCCTCATTATGGAAGAAAATAGGTAGCTGATGAGAAAAGCTACAAGGAAAAAGATAATGCTGGTGACTTGTCAATTCAATAAATGCCACGGTAGTCTATACTTAAAAGATCCACATTCCATAGTTGCAGCTTGAAATATGTTTTTAGGATAGTGCATCCTTTTAGATGTAGTTGAAGGCATCGGGCTTGTATAATCACAGTCAACAAAGGAAAAACACAACATCTTGTACTTTGATAGCATCTTTTCAAAATAAACTTGTTTTCCTCATAGCAAGCCTTAAAATGTTAGATTATCATCCATTTAGATATACTGCAGAAAAGAGAGTTTTAAGCACAGTTAATCTTATTGCCTGATTTTGCGGTCACGATGAGAATAATAAACCTGCAATTCAGATAACATTAGAGCTCTGACTATACAACACAACATAGTAATTAAACAATTGGTGTTAAACAAGTATAAATTCAGAGAAAAACACTTAAACACCATGGAAAAGCGTTGCAAACAACCAGACACCCTTAAATACAACTGCTAAAGGATGGAACTAATATGGTCTGTACTTGAAAAAATTGTTCCCATGGAAAGAGAAAAAACAAGGCATGACGGATAGGAGGTTCTTGGAGTACAATAAAGCTTGGTGATTTGTTGTCAGGGCATGACAAATTTCAAAAGATTTGGTCCTTCTAGGTGAGATCATCAGGGTAGGCCATGAGTATGTCAAATCCTGGTACATCTGGTCTTCCGGTTTAGGCAGTAGGCTTCATCAAAAGAGGCAGTAGGCTGGCTTCAGGCTTCATTGATCTCAGCTGTTTTGATGGGAATGGAAGGCAACAAAGGCAAAGAGCATCAGAATCCTAATAGAGGGAGACTGGAGAGGTTACGATATGAAATTACCATATGCTACTAAAGTGACTGGCCTAGATCAGAGGACACCTGGACTTTTCTACTATGAGCTGACCCTTACCCCAACATCCTTGATTCAACTTTATAAATGGGTTAAAGGAACGGTCAGAACTTATAACCACCCTCTCCTCACTCCAACACTTTCAAAGTAGGACAGGGACCACTGAGTGCCACCCAGTTGGCAACATTTGACTTATCTCCACAATCAGAAAAAACACAAAGGTTCCATATGCAGTAAAAATACAAAGGAATACCAGTACCTGTAGCAGCCGCATCAGATCCTAGTAATAGTTTTTGCGACGGGAAACAGGAGGGTGGCTAGATAACCTGGTATAGAAGTTGGTAGTCAGGAATTAAAAAAGTTATAGGGCTGAATAACCATAGAAAATGACAATGAATACAAAGCACAAACAAGAAATGTCCTAGGAAATATTACTAAAACTTAACATGCAGATCTATGATGCTTTTGATTCATAGCTATTTAATTAAGATAGACATGGACATCCACCAATTAAATCTAAGTAGCATATTGACATTTGAAGTAAACCCCATCATATCAAATCACAAGATTTCAGCAGATACTTAGTGTTAAAACGACAAAGCAGCAGTTAACCAAACATACACTTTCAGAAAAGTTCTGAAGTTAAACTATGACCACAATAAGAATACTGTAAACACTTAAACATCACATGATAAAAAAGTCAAAGCGTACCCAGAATTGTTGGTGCGTCCAGAAGGATAACTTCCAGAAGAATAACTTCCATAAGCTCCATAAGGGCCTCCACTAGCACTGACCTACAAATATACAAAAACATTATCCAAGCCGTTTCTGAACTCAAATTACTCACAGGTTCTAAAGAACTCATACTATCTGAGTGTGCAAAAGACAGAAAACGCAAGAAAGCATCACTTCTTCAAAATCCACGGATGCATTCTTAGTTATGTACATGAAGCAAACTGCATGTGCATATGGAACATACCTGGGAAGTACCATAGGCACCATAGCTTTCACCAGCAGCATAATCACTTGAACCATAGGCACCAGAATAAGAATGTCCACGTCCATGTCTCTTACTATCTCGACTATCTCTACTATCATAGTTTAGGCCTTCGGAGCTATCAGCTGGTACTGGAAGGTATGGAAGAACTGGTAGAAATGTAGACACAGCACCTTCCCTATCAAATACATTTGCTCTTAACCGCCGACTGATTTGTATGAGAGCATCCTTCACAACATCAAGGTCTCCAGAAATCTGATGATCAGAATACATTCAATACAAGTGAGTGATAAGATTTTTACAAACTCAGTTAACAATTGTGTACAACTGTACCACAGGATAAAATATCAGAAAAGTAAAGACTGAACAACCATACTGTATGTAGCTTACCAGCACCATCTCATCATCTTCAGAAGCAACTTTGGGAACATTGTCCTTTCCCAGTATCCGAATATTAGCTTTGGTAAGTTTCCTCATCTCGTTTATAATTGTTCCTCCTTTCCCCAAAAGGCAACCAATACGTGAGGTGGGCACAAGTAAGCGAGTTGTGAATGAAATGAGACCTGAATCTCTTTCAATTTTCTCACTACACCTAGGTTGCAAACGTATGGCTGCTTCCATTGTTGGAGAATATTGGTCATCATAGAACTAAAACATAGCAGATCATGAAAATCATCAGAACAGCTGACAGGAGAATGCACATATGTGAACAGGGGATTTAAGAAAAAAGAAACAAATTATACCTCTCTAGCTGAAACAGTTATCAAGCAATCATCTCCTTCAGTTTTCGAACTATCAACTTTGATACCAGCTCCACATTCCTGCCTGATCTGATTAATGATGGTGCCACTTTTGCCAATAACAGCACCAATATTTGCAGTCGGGCAAATCAGCCGAAGAGAGAATTCTTTTGGAGAATGTTCATCTCTTGGAGCTGAATATAAGGAGCGTGACCAGTCTCCAGTGTCACCTTTGTATCCTCCATAAGGACCTACCAAAGGCGCTATTCCAACAATTGGAGTGCCTGCAGTAGGACCTATCAGCGAACCAGAAGGAGGGTACAGACCAGGAACAGCAGAAGCAAGTAGGTGCTGAGTGCGTGAAGGGTTTTCATGAAGGCGGGACGCAATTTGATAGAGAGCCTTCTTGACAACAGCAGCTTCACCAGAAACCTGAGGAACACATTTGGAAATGATTAGACATAAATATAACAAGCATTATAACCTTTGCAAAATGAGGTTTCATAGGCAAAAAGCCTGGAAATTAAAATAAATAAATTTCCCCACTGTGATCCTAAAAGTAACTGATTGAAAAAATCAAAGACATTACAATATACTATGCAAATGATGGCCTCTAAGTAAGTGATCTAAAAATCATCCAGAATACCTGAACAAGCTCATCTGTGTTCAATGAACAAGCAGGTAAATGTTCATCCTTGAGAATGCGAATCTGTGCGCCAGTTTCACTGCGAATGTTTTGAACTATCTGCCCACCTTTCCCAATAATACATCCTATCTGATCAGATGGCACAAGAAGCCTAGCACTGACTTTCTGGCCTTCTTCAGAGTCCTCATCGTGACGCAAATCTTCTGCAGCAACTTTATCATGTATCCTAAACAGGGCATCCTGAGCAGGACAAATGTAACTACCATCATCTCCATATGCATTAGTCTCATCACTAGCGCTGTATATGGTAACTACACGTTCCTCGCAACCCATTACTGATTCACCAATTCTAACTTTCGACTTAGTATCTATTCTCAATTGCTTCACAATCTCCCCTCCTCTTCCAATAATGCTTCCAATTTTCCTACCAGGGCACAAGTAGCGATAGACAGTGTCGTGTGAGTCAATAACAAAAGGGTCTCTTTCCTCACCCGAATTCCTTCTTTTATTCCCACCATTGTCATAGTCAGACTGCGAATGAGGGCGTTTCCCGTAACTATTCCTCTGACCTGCCATCAGTTCAAACAAACACCTGTGCCAAAACAAGAAAAGAAGCACCACTAAGTTGTACACTACAATACAACATTCATCAAGTAAAACACGTCTTAATGCATCAAAAAAAATTTGATCCGCACACAACATGCAGAAAAGCCTGACATTTTTACCCAAAACACAAATCATTTAGCATCGGCTCCTTTATTCGAATAACATGAAAACGCACGAAACTTTCATTGAATTGCAGAAATAGATTTTAACTGTTTTTTTTTTGTTTATATAAAAGTTAAGAGATTCTTCATTGAAAAACAGTGTTTACTAAATTTAGCCTAGATCTAAGCATCGAAAATACCAACCATAATTCCCAGACAAAGTGAGGTAACTGAAGAGGAAGATCGAAAAGGGACTGGCAGTAAAGGGTTTGTACCTTCAAATCAGTGGAATAAGCGTGCGACTTCTGATTCCTCTTCAAGGTTCTTTTGAGTCAGAATGTGATTTCCCACTTTTTATTTGTATATTTTTTAGGGTTTTGACCGGAGCCTTTGGCATTATTTCAGGACCGTCCAAGTCTAATGACGGTCTTATAATTTTAGGTACGTCGCAATGTTTATGAATTTTCAATTTTTAAAATTATCGAAACTTCCAAACAGATTATGCATTTTGATTTAACAGTCAAAATTGTTTCTATTAGAATCTGTTTTAGCTCTTTAATTAGACTTTGACGAAAACAAAATCGATTAGAAAATTAGCTCAAATAAATAATGAATTATTTTTATTAGGCGCAAATTTCCTTCTTTAATGTTTGATTCACCTTAATTCTCAATCTCTTTTAAAATGAGCTTTTGAAATATGGCATGTAAATGTAATGTTACTTTATTTTTATTAAATTAATTCCTATAATATCTGTATTGGTTAAAAGTATATATATTTATAATTCCTATAATATATATATATATATATATATATTTAAAAAAAGTTGTCGCATAATATCTAAGCAAGCATTGAAGGGTATTATAGGCAGTACAAGAGATACCGAACGAAGTAAAGTATCATCGGCATCGAACATAACCTCCACATATATTTTTCTCCCAACCCAACGACAAATTTTCCCGGAAAATCCCCGTCAGTCACTGCTTTCTCCACATCCAAACAAGTCCAAAATCATGTCATCCTCCAGTCAGCCCCAATTCAGATACACCCAAACCCCATCGAAGGTCCTCCATCTGCGCAATCTCCCATGGGAGTGTGCAGAAGAGGAGCTGATTGAGCTGTGTAAACCCTTTGGAAGAATCGTCAACACCAAGTGCAATGTTGGTGCTAATCGCAACCAAGCTTTCGTTGAATTCGTAAGCCCTTATAATTTCTTTCTTTAATAGGATTGCTAATTTTTTTTAAATTATTTTTCATTTTTAAGTAAATAGAACTAGACCCAGGTGACGGTTTTGTGGAATAACTAAGTTTTCTGTATAGTTTTTGTTTCTAGATGAAGGATTGGTTGAAACATGTGCTTGTGGTTCTAATGTCGGACGCTGGTTTCATTCAAATCTCTAATGATTTTTTGTTGTAGTATGTCAGTGTAAAGTTGACTCAATTGATGTCGGTTTGGTTAAATTGTAACTGTTGCATGCTTTTCGAAAATAGTTTGAATGAAACTTGTCCAGGGGTTTTAAACATGACTAGGGTTTCAAGGATTTTAGAGAAAAGAATGTCAAACCGTAGGTAGATTTCACCATTTGTCACACTGTAGGATTACCATAATTATTTATGCTTTAGCAAGTTGCGGTTTTGTTGTTAGTTCGATTGAAGTTTTAATTGACGTGGTGAAATGTGAATTATGTTTTTGCAGGCTGATCAAAACCAGGCAATTCATATGGTTTCCTACTATGCATCATCGTCTGAGCCTGCTCAGGTCCGCGGTAAAACTGTGTATATTCAGTACTCAAATAGGCATGAAATCGTCAACAACAAGAGTCCGGGTGATGTTCCTGGGAACGTGTTGCTGGTAACAATAGAGGGTGTTGAAGCTGGGGATGTGACCATTGATGTTATTCACTTGGTAAGTTAATTTTTCTTTTTGATTTTTTTCTTCGTTGATGCAGGAAATCATAACGATATGTGTTTTTATTGTTAGAAATCGGGATCTGATGGCACATGTGAAACACAATTAGGTTGTTTTTGTTGGTACGGAGTGAGCTTTTGGGACATAAAATAGAGAGATTATCCAATAAGGAAAGTTGCTTTATCTTTTTGGAATACATGATCTTGTTTTGGTAGTTTCTTTTCCTATTTAAATTATTACAAAACGGTTTCGCCGTGAGATCATGCAAAGTGGTCTACTTTAGTTTAGGCAGTTACAAACGCGTGATGTGGATGGAAGATAAAATGTAGTCCAGTTATACATGGCACACTGGTTCCTACTTAAGATATTGCAAAAGGCTGCGAATAATCTGAAAAATATATTGGATGGGAAGCTTAATACAACCCTACTATTACTAGTACTAGCTGGTAACTACCTATACTACCTCCACAACCATCACCATACTGCTGCATTATTCATTGAACCTTGTTGAAGCTTCAAAGTGTTGTGCTTAGCCTAGGATTTTCTTTGAGTTCGGAAATTGTTGGTAGACAATGACTTTGGCAAAAGTACGCATGCACCTTTATGTTCTCTGTTTGGTGCTCTGTGAGCTGATGAATTGTCCTTTTACGGAGTGCATCATCAAAGGTTATTATTATCTGCTGACAACTCTTCGCTTTTTACTCTCAAATTACAATCCCATGGTTGTTATCTGTAATGATTTGGTTCAAATTACTTACTTTCATTGTCAACTAATTAAGATGGCATGTTGCAAGCTTATCCTTCCTTACTTTAATTAGCACCCTGGTTGGATTAAGTTTTTAATTACGCTTGATTTTTATTCAAATCAGTATATCACAGATGGTGATGCTTCTTATTTAGATTCTTTTGTTGGAGACAGTTTGGAAATATTATCATACGTCATACTCCTTTCTAAGGTCTATCTTGACGCATACATGTACAGGTGTCATTCTGCGCTTATTTCTTAAATATTTAGAAATTCTGTTCCTTTGTCACATTATGCCAATATTGGGATGTCCTTGATTGTGCATATTTCGATTTTTTTAATACAGAAATGTGATTATATGTAATTGAAACTTGTTTCAGGTGTTTTCTGCTTTTGGCTTTGTACACAAAATTGCTACGTTTGAAAAGGCTGCTGGTTTTCAGGTGAGACATTGCAAATTTCTTATGCTTTTTGGGATTTAATTTATTATCAGTATTGTTGTTAATATTGTAGTTTGTGTTGACAGGCTCTAATTCAATTTTCTGATGCTGAGACTGCATCTGCAGCTAGGAATGCCTTGGATGGGAGAAGTATACCCAGGCGTGCACTTACCCTTTCATTTGCCTAACATTCTATAGGACCTTATTTTTCTTTCACGTTTATTTGTGAAGTTTGCTTAGTCAGCCTGCTAAACATTTTTTTTCTTCATATTTTTATAATTCAGATACTTGCTTCCAGAGCATGTTGGTTCCTGTCATTTGCGCATTTCATATTCAGCACACACTGATCTTAATATCAAGTTCCAGTCTCATCGTAGCAGGTAAGTATTGGACCCAACAGGCCAATATAAAGTTCTTTTTCCCTTTCAAAACTAGCCCTATGTTTGATTATGTTTGTTGGCAAAAGTTTCCATCATAGCTCTTGTACATTATTTGGTAACTTGAGATCTTTCTAATTGGTGCGTGTACTCTTGTCATCTACTGGTAGCCAGAACAAATGTATTGTGATGCTTACTTAGTAATTTCCTTGATCTTTTGAAAATTATTATTATTGCATGCATTCTCAATTGCCTCTGTGAATGCCCATGAATAGATTGCATTAGATGGAGCAATTGAACAGTTTCTAATAACCACTGCTTGCCTAGTTGAATTGTAGCCTTTTTCCTTTTTACTTGTATTTTGTGAATGTGATTACTATGTATCAAAGAAAATAAAATAAAACAGTATTTGAACAATAAGCAATAAATGTAGCAACAATCAATATGCTGGTCAATTAGTTGTGTATTTTGATATTGTTGCCTTTTGTGGTATTACGAAGTTATCTTTTTCCATCCATAAAAAAATGAATACTTAGTACTTGCTGTGCAAAAGTTGTTGCTTGCATTTCGGTAAATGTTAACTCCTGCAGTCATATTTTGTAAAATTAAGGAATATGAAAGTTATTTCCTTTTTCCCTTCTCTTTCCCTTTTTTCGATCCTAACAATAGGATTGTGAAATTTTGACCTTCCTTCCTTGTCCTTCCCTTCCCCTTTCATAATTCGCTTTCCTTCCCTTCACCTCCTATATTCCAAACAAATTGTTCGGGTTATTGCATTTTACTTTGCCCTTTGCGATGCCATTTTGTCGTCTTTTTGAGACTTCCTTCTAGCAGAGCAATGTGCCAAAGCAAATGAATGGACTTTCAAGGTTTTGTTCATTTAACTTTGCTGGTATATTGCTTTCTTTTGTTCATGCACAGACTCATCATGCATGCTGTCAACTTATTCACTTTTTTAATCTCTGTTTTTGATTGTTCCTTCTCTGCTATAACTTCGGGAGCTCATGTGTTAACAAAAGTGTTTAGTGTTGGAATGATTCATGTTACAGTTTGTATATGTCACTGTGCAGAGATTACACTAATCCGTACCTTCCAGTGAATTCTACTGCAATTGAGGGGCCTGCACAGGTATTTTTCTACAAAGTATCTTGTTGTATGCCATGCAGGGTACTTCAGTGCTGAATATTGAGAAACTATTTCTTCAGCCTGCTGTAGGTCCAGATGGGAGGAAGAAAGAACCTGAGAGCAATGTGCTTCTTGCATCGATTGAGAATATGCAATATGCGGTCACTGTGGACGTTCTTCATACGGTGAGGAACTCCCTGCTTCTTGTCTTGTGTGATTTGTTGTGTTCAGCTCACTCATACTGTGGTGTCTACTTTTTTGTAGGTATTCTCAGGATTTGGTACTGTTCAGAAGATAGCCATATTTGAGAAAAATGGTGGAACACAGGCATTAATTCAGTACCCTGGTATGGTTTCTGCAGTTTCCTGAGTTGTTTTTGAAGAAATTGTCAATGAACATCTGTGGTTACGAGTTGCATGTAGAAAGCCTTTCATAGCTCTTCAGTTTTTCTTATCGTCATTCTGTTCTCAATTTTTGGTCGTTTACTGGGAATTTCATTCCTTCTTTGTAATATTTGCCATCACCTGTGTTTATTAACCAAGTTTCTAACAGCGCGATTTTGAGTTTTGACATACTGGCAATCATTATCCTAATTAGGACTCTTATATTTTATTTTCACGTGGTTCATATGGATGTAAAGTTGGTTGACATAGTTGTTGTTTATATAAGTTCTATTTCTTGAAGTGCTATGTCCTTTGTGTCTCTGTGGTTTGTTTATATTCACTTCTACCTCCAAAAAACTGTTTTTTTTTTTTTTGCTTTGTTTTATGTTTTTCATAAAAAACAAAAAACAATGATGCATGCTTTGTTCTTGGACATCTTTTATATGTATTGATGTCTACACTGTTCTTCCAGATATTGCAACTGCAGCAGTGGCCAAAGAAACTTTAGAGGGACACAGCATTTATGATGGTGGCTATTGTAAGCTTCATCTATCATACTCTCGTCATACTGATCTCAATGTAAAGGTATAAATATGTGTTTTTGAGTTAAATATATGAGACAAAATAAGAAGATAAAATAAAAAGATGCTGGTAGAGGAAAACGTACGTCTGTTCTTGAGCGAAAAAAGTTCTGGTCCTTAAAATGTATGCTTCTTCACACTTGATTGCTCCTCTTTATGTTGAACAGAATGATTGTCACATGTAAGGCTTAGATCTACATGGAGAAGCTTCTAATTTGCTCATCTGTGTTTGTAGGCCTACAGTGACAAAAGCAGGGATTACACCATCCCAGATGCAAGCTTAGTTGCAGCAGCTCAAGGTTCCGGGGTCTCTCCTGCTCCACCCACATGGCAGAATCATCAGGCTGCACCGTTGTACCCTGGAAGCAACTATGCCAGTGCAGCTGCTGTATCCCAAGCTCCTCCTGGGCTAGCTCCTGCTTGGGATCCAACTTTGCAGGGAGCTGGACCAGCATACGCATCAGCGCCAGGTACTTTTCCTGGTCAAATGTATTCAGCACCACCAATGTACACAAGCACAGCAATCCCTACTGGATCTTCTCCGCTATCGCATAGCAGCCCTATGTCTCCTGGCATGGGTTCCATGCCAATGACTCAGCCTGGTGTCCAGCCACCCATGCGGCCTGGTGGTGCTTCACCTCCAGGTCAGCCTCTTTATTACGGGCGGTGATGTGTTGACTTTATTGCCTTTTTGACATTTGGTTTTGATAAAGATAACTCTTGGAATGTTGCAGTTCACCAATCTTGGCTTTAATGTTGAAGTCATTCATTTATATATTCTTACCGCGTGCACATTTTAATTTTATCCCCCTTTGGCTGCTCCACACTAGCACATCAATCTTGGTTTTTTTCCGTTACAATATGAAAAATGATGAAGGAAAAGGGAAGGGAATGGTGGGAACAAAACTTCATCTTGTTTCAAGATTAGGGTAATGGAGGGGGAGGGGGGGAGGGAATTGATTCGAATTTATTTCCTTGAAGATCTTAGTATCTCCTTCTATTCTATAATCTTTATATTATTACTCTATAATCTTTATATTATTACTTCCCTTCCCTTCCCTTCCCTTCCCTCGATAATTTAAACACAGTTGATGTGGTGATGGCTCGTTTGCCATCCTTTCCCTTTCTAAACTTTTCTTTTCCTTTCCTCACTTGGTTTCCAACGAGCTGCTCCCTCTGCTTATCTACTTCCCGCTGTTCGTTTCAGCACTAATTACTCGATCATCTTGGAAATCCATTATGAAATAAGGTGGATGTGACAAATTGGATCTAAGCAGATCTCTGGCTTATGGAGCTAGATTGTTGAAAATAATTGCATGAGTTTTTTCTTTATTTTTGTGGGAACTGTGGAGGAAGCAATCCTTCGTTGCTAGCACTAAGAGTGTGTTGTCATAACTGATTTCTTTAGTCTTGAAGAGAATCAGGTTTTGGTTCAATGAGTTGTGGTTGTTCAAGAAGAGCTAGGTTTGGTTAGTGTGATAGGTAAACAAAGATCAGATTGTTATTACCATTGTTCTTGCCTGCTGTTGCAATCATATGTACGGTACAGTGTGTAAAATTACTTGCCGATAGCACTTTACCTCTCGATTGAGTGAGTGGTTACATGAAGATTAGTTAGTTTTCATGCTGTTGTTGCATTCGTGTGCTGACCTCTGATGATACACGTAAGAGTAGTTACTTGTTGAGAGTACTTTTACCTGTTGGAGTGGCTGGTGCGAATGATCTCAGTTCTGCCCAGCCCACTTTACGATCATTCCTCGAGGATGCTTGTGAGATTGAACCAAGTTGCCACTGTTAGAGCATGTGCAGTTAGGAGTTAGGGTTAGTGGTCGTAAACCTAAAAAAACTTTTGGCTTTCTTTCTATGCTGAGACTTACCTTTCAGTTACATGGTCCTAAAAGCCTAGGTGCCTAACTGACTGAGGTTGTCCCTCCCTAAGGACCCTATCCCCCAACAGTGCCCTTAAACTCTTGGAATTGATAACTCAACAACACATAAGGATATGGCCTACCTTTTGTCTCTAGGGTTCCGATTTTTTTCCCTCCTTCTCTGTAGCCATGTGGTCACACTTGTGTTCTTGTGAAAAGCTGGGGAAAACATTAAATTCTACACAAGTACCCTTGTCTTCCCCATCCTACCTAACTGTAAATGCCCTTACCTAAGTACCTTCTAATCTGTACAACAAAGCCCACCACATCCAATGCAATTAGCAAGTCAGTCCCTGGAGAGAAAAAGAGCAGCACCGACACGAGTGAAATGAATTCGTCGAGCTAGTTTGACCTTAAGGTTAATGTCTTAGTTTCTTAATGTCATAGCCATATTTTGTAGCCTGTGAATTAAGGGTTTCAGCTACTGGACCAGATCATCTCCTCCATACTTCTAACAGAAATTCCCCATTTCTTTTCGAAAAATAAATAGATATCTTATGCTCTGTTTAGAAAGCTTACTTGTAAATGCGAGCTAGTAAGTTCTGCAATAGTGCTTGAGATCGAATTAGGGTACGAAGTACGAACGGAAGGTACGAACCACGTTCCTATAGTTCTTTTGGTAATTGCACAAATCTTTCCTAACCTATAAAAACCTTGATGAAATCCTCACCGACATGTTCTCAACTCCATTCGTTTTTTTAATTGAAAGTGATAAACTAGGGTTATATTACATCTTATGCCAAGTTAAAATTGTTCACATTCCTCTAAATTAATGAAATTTATTAGATTTTCCATCCAAAGTGCATGTGTGCATGTTTATAGTATGCATACAATTTCTTGTTACAGTTGATATATTATGGCGTGTTCGCCTTATGAATTAACACTTATGATCTACATAGCTTGGATAATAAGACTCGAACTCGAGAAATTTCACTTTCTATATAGGAAGTTCTAATGAATATCACTTGAACCACTTATATTGAACGATTTGCACTACCCAAAGTTATCGGTGGACATCTTTATATCTCTTGATATATATAATTTGTTGGGGTTAATTATGGAGCTACAACAATTTTAGGTTTTGACATTTAAATTGTTGGACTTAATTAAGGTGTTACAACAATATTAGGTTTTGATATTTAATTCAAGTAGATGTAACATCTTTAAGAGGGTGGCTCCTAAAACTAGAGGTGAATAGATTTATCCGATCCGATTTGAACCGATTATAATCGGTTAGTGTTCGGTTAGAGCTAGTAAAATTCAAATCTGATCGGAAAAGCTCAACAATCCCATTTTTGGACAAAGTGTTTCATTTTCATGTGTAAATCCGAAATCAAAACAGATCCGAACAAAAATTGTCGGATTTGGTTAGTTAGTAAAGGAATTTATCCGAATATATATTCGACTGAACTATTTCGAATATAGTATAATTGGAGGTGAGTAAAATCTGATATTATCCGAAATTGAGATTGAATCGAATTCGATCCGATCCGAAATCGAGATTGAATCGAATTCGATTCGATCCGATCCGATCCATGTTCACCCCTACCTAAAACTCCTCTAAATTAATTACCTCATCTTAAAAGAGATCATGTTCTGAGATCCATCTTGGTCCAGCAGTATCCTCATTCTTTAATGAACCCGAATCCATTAAGAATTGGGCTCCATGTATAACTATTTGGATATTATTTATGCCCACAATATCGTTGACAGTATACACCTTTTAGCCTTGTTGGTCAGCTGTAGATCACTACATTTGAAAATTGATTTAAAATTAAAATCAACAACATTTTCATTTTTTCCCTAATCCATCGTGCTCTGAAGGTGAATGACTATCTATTCTGATTTGTTTTAACTCAAAATCTAAGATTATAAATAAATCTCTTATTATTTGACCGCAAAAAAACGTCACTACATAAACCACATTTGTCATATTCATTATTTATGGGACTTTACGTTATCGAATTGTTTGAGCTATGGTTAAAAACTTAAAGCTCTAGAAGAACAGAAGGTCACTGAAAGCAATAATACTCCATTAAGTTCATAATTTTCGTTCTTTTAGACAGTCACATATAAAATAACTCCTTAACATATTTGAATCACATATGAAATATCGTACTTGTATTTTTAAGAGAAAATTATAATTAATAATATCAAATGATTTGTATTCATTGACTTACAAATCATTGACTTATTTGATATGCTAATTAATAAAAAAAGTTATTTATTGACTTATTTTCGATAATTAATATTTTTCTTAATATTTGCAAAACATATTAGGTGGTCGTTTTTTTTTTTACTGAGGAAGCACTCATTCTCACTATTTTTTAGACTAATTATTAATTTCTTTATCGAAAATAAGTCAATAAACACTCTTTGTTGGAGTAAATGATAGATATTGTAAATTGGGATGGAATAGTACTTAGAAATTTTGAAAAACACTCAAATTAAGGTCTTAACTTATTTATTTATTTACATCAAGATCTACAACATTGTACCACTTATTTTATTTTTGGTCAACATTATATATACGTATGTATACACATACATGAATGTATTTAATTGGGTAGTGAGTTGTCCTTGGGATTGTTGGACCACGTACCCTAGCGAAGGGCTTAGTAGGCCCTGAAAATGATAGTTGATTTTACACACCTTGTTGGAATGGAGAGAAAATGTTGCAAAATTGAGACAAGTAAACAAAATGGTTGCTTGACGTTGGCTGCTGACCTGATCACATGCAATGGGCTCCTCATTCATACCTCCCAAATCCCTAACTTATCAATTTCACAATCCTGAGAGAGTAACGTTACCATATGCCTTTTCTTTTCTTTCTTAATTATTTCTATTTCTTTTCTTCTTTTCTTTTTTAGGTGTCCGGGCTAGGTCAAGTCGGGTCTGGTTTTGTTCAGTCCAATTCTAGCACTTTCGATCTTTGAGATAGGTTCGAGTATTACCGTACAAGGAATACATGAGATGTGCGTTCGCGAGTCCTTAGAGACCTAAAATATCATCGAAGAAAGAATAAAGTGACTTAATAGGTCAAAAAAAAATTTTTCCTGATAAGCCGATTATATAATTAAAGCTCAAAACACAAGGAATGTTCTGAGATCAAAAGCCAGAACCATAAACCGGTTCCCTAACCAAAACTAGTTAATCTAGGATAAAATACATGTGGGTGAAAACATCAACTTCGACTTCCATGTTTTAATCCAAACTCACACCTATCTTGTACCCACACTGAATGAAAAACCACATTATCAAATATCAAACCGATTTGGTTTGAGCCAAATAGACCACAAAATTGTAAAGAAAAATAAGCGCCAAACCTTAGATATGTTTTGATTTGCGTTGGTCGATGGTGCTAATTTTTGTTGCTATATATATTGTTGTCATGTTGATAATTAACTTATCAGTCATGAAATAATGGCACATGCATTATGCTACTTCTTGATGTAATAGGTTTATTATCTTGTTGGGAATTGATAGCTTCCTTGTGTTTGATACGTTTTTCTTTTTTTCCTCTCCGGTTATTATTTCAAATAAGACTAATTTTGTTCAAGTATTATATTGTCGGATCTTTAAAGAATGACAACTCTCTGGCCCGATATAGTTTATTCCATTCTATTCCCAACACTCAAAACTCGAGATATTAAAAAATAGTGGATAAGTTGCTTACCACTTTACCACAACTAATATTAATCGGTATGCTTTCTAATTCAACTACATAAATATGATTTATTATTTTTATATTTTCTATACCTAATTTTCATCGATCAAGTATATATATGATTTTATGTTTTCTATTTTGATACGAAATATTAAATGCTAATTCCTTAATTTATCATGCCTCCCCACCAAAATGCAAGAGCACATGTCTACAGATGTAGTAATATATGTGCCATATATTTCAAGCTACAGTTGTTATCATGGCGCATCCCATAGGCCTAATTAAATAAATAATCAGTATAAAAAATAATTAAATAAAACATTAAAAGCACAGGGGATAGAATGTCATTAAACCGTTAATTAATTGATGTTCTCAGCCAATAATAATGAGATTTTCATTTTCTTAGAAATAATTATCGGCCGGAATAATTTATACCTTTTGTGGGTCAAATTAATCTTCATTAACTATTCTACAATCTCCTCTTCAAGTTCCTCTAAAATTTATTAAACTTATTATTGGTAAAAAATTAATTATTAAACTTCTATTCTTTTTTTTATTAAAATCATCTAATATCCGGTCACTACTTTGTTACTGATCCATGCATCATCGATCAGAAATGGGATCAGAAGTGAGACTGAGATATATTAAGAGAAACATATAACATATGAGGGTGACATTCAACCATATTATATATATATATATAGTATAGGTTAATTAAATATCTAATAGTACCAATAAATTTTTTTCTTCATTTCTTTAATTTTCTCATAATTAAAAGAAAAGTTTTAGCAAGAAAAGCTACAGGAAGTGACTTAATTACACAATTATTGTACTTAAGCTTGTATAAAGTGTTCCAAGTTTATGCTATTCTAAGGTGTGTATCATTCTGGCCAAAAGATTGGCAGTAATAAATAACGCTACTCAGTGCTTATTTGTGAACCTC
>NBIL01129658.1:0-14300 GCA_002752925.1 Viola pubescens var. scabriuscula | reverse complement strand
CACCCATTTGGTTAAATCAGCTTTATTATACTCCAACATCTTCGTCGCAAACTCTTTGCTTGATTGGTACTGTAAATCAAGCGTCGTGACTGATGCAGTGAAACTGTTTGATAGAATGCCTATATTGAATGTGGTTTCTTGGAACATTATGATTTCTGGTTGTAGTTCCTGCTTTTTGTTTGAGGAGTCGCTTGGATTCTTTTTTCGGATGCGCAGGTTGGGGTTTGAACCTAATGAGACTAGTTATGGGAGCGCACTTGTTGCTTGTGCAGGTTTACAAGTTGGTGGTGGTGCTATGACGTTTTGTGAACAAGTGTATTCACTTGTAATGAAAAATGGGTTTTATGTATATGGTTATGTTAGGACGAGAATGATGGATTTGTTTGCCAAAAATGGGAGATTTGACGATGCTCTGAGGGTGTTTAATGATGTGGCTTGCAGGAATGTGGCTTGTTGGAATACTATTATATCTGGGGCTGTTAGAAATGGTAATCCCTGGGTTGCTTTGGATCTTTTTCGCCAAATGTGTCGCATATTTTTGGTACCAAACAGTTTTACAGTTTCAAGTGCTTTGACTGCTTGTACTGCTCTTGAGGATATTAAGATTGGAGAAGGGGTTCATGGGTTGGTGATTAAATATGGAGTAAAAGATGTGTTCGTGGGGACTGCCATTGTTGATTTATATGCCAAATGCGGAGATATTGCCGATGCTGTGAAGGAATTTAATAGGATGCCTATCCGTAATGTGGTTGCTTGGACTGCCATTATATCTGGCTTTGTCAGAAAGAATGATCCTATTTCTGCCCTTGATCTTTTTAAAGAAATGAGACAAATGAGGGTGGAAATAAACAACTTCACCGTCACTAGTGTAATTACTGCTTGTGCTAATCAAGATATGATTAGAGAGGCTTTACAAATTCATTGTTGGATTTTAAAAACTAGATTCTATTTGGATTCAGTGGTTGGAAATACTTTGATTAATATGTATTCGAAAATAGGTGATCCTGATTTAGCAGAGATGGTGTTTAAAGAAATGGAAAATTTGAGAACCACAGGTACTTGGGCTGTATTGATATCTTCTTTTGCTCAGAATAAGTCTCCTCAGAGGGCAGTTGAATGGTTGCAGAGAATGCTGGTAGAGGGTCTCTGGCCTGATAATGTTTGCTATTCCAGTGTTCTAAGTTCCATAGACTGCTTGAACTTAGGGAAACAAATCCACAGCTGCACTCTCAAATCTGGACTGGTGTATGAGCTTTCTGTTAGTAGTTCTCTTTCAAGAATGTATGCAAAGTGCGGTAGAATACAAGACTCTTATGAAGTGTTTTTAAAAATTCCAGTCAGGGACAATGTTTCATGGGCCTCAATGATTTCAAGTTTTTCAGAACATGGCTGTGGAGATCAAGCACTGGGCCTGTTCAGAGAAATGCTATCTGAGGGAACTAAACCTGATCAGTCAACTCTAAATGCAGTTCTTGTTGCATGCTGTGGTCTACGTTCCTTGCAGAAAGGTAAAGAAATTCATGGCTATACCTTTCGTGTTGGATTTGACAAAGAGGCACTAGTTGGTGGTGCACTTGTTTTAGTTTATTCAAAGTGCGGCTCCATGGAATGGGCAAGGAAAGTGTTTGACATGCTTCCTGAAAAAGATGATGTTTTGTGCTCTTCCATGGTTTCAGGATATGTCCAAAATGGGGCCCTTGAAGAGGCAATCTTACTATTTCATGAAATGTTCATGGCTAATATCGCATTAGATTCCTTTACAATTTCATCTGCTCTTGGGGCCATTGCACTTTTAAACAAATTGCGCCTTGGGACGCAACTGCATGGCCACACTGTCAAAATGGGATTAGATTCTAATGTCTCTGCTGGAAGTTCACTTACCACTATGTACTCTAAATGTGGAACCATTGAAGATTGCTGTAAAGCATTTAATAAGATCAATGAACCTGACTTAATAAGCTGGACAACTATGATTGCAAGCTACGCTCAACATGGGAAAGGTGAAGAGGCGTTAAAAGTCTATGAGGATATGAGGAGAGCAGGAATTAGACCTGATTCAATAACATTTGTTGGCATTTTATCCGCCTGCAGTCATACTAATTTGGTTGAAGAAGGCTATTTCCATTTTAACTCAATGGCCAAAGACTACGGCACTGAGCCTAATATCCATCACTATGCCTGTATGGTTGATCTTCTTGGTCGTGCAGGGAAATTGAGAGAGGCTGAAATGTTCATTAATAGTATGCCTATTGACCCTGGTGCTGTTATATGGGCAACACTTCTTGCTGCTTGCAAACTGCATGGAGATACAGAGCTTGGAAGGATAGCCGCCAAAAAAGTTATGGAATTAGAGCCATGTGACTCTGGGGCTTATGTCTCATTATCCAACATCTGTGCAGATGTAGGTCAATGGGAAGAAGTCCTCAAGGTTAGAAGCCAGATGAAGGGCACTGGAGTTTGGAAGGATCCTGGCTGGAGTTTGTCGTAAAATTCAAGTATGGCTTAGGTAAGGCTCGATGAATATTTAGGATCTTGTTCTTCATTGTCTCCTTGAATATTTACCACCATTACATGATAAGCATATGGATGGCTTGATAGGTTGATGCGCATCTTCCAAGTGATAGATCATAATAGACATAGTGAACTCAAAATATCTATTGCTCTGCACCAAATATGATTTGTCATGGATTTCAGATGTGCTTTTTTCACCAGTCATTGAAATCTATAGCTTAAAAGTACTAACTGTAAAGCATCCACTATTCAAATGTAAAATAACTCTTAATAAAAATAATTTACATCTAACCAACTGCATACGGAATAGGTGGTCATCACTAACTATATGAAGAAAAGGATTACAGCCTCTACTAAATCAGGAAAGTTTTCTGTGCAAACAGATTGGTTATCTGCCAGATTGGATGTTTCTCATCAATGAAGGAAGCTTTCACAACCCAGCTGGGGGCACAAACAAGTTGGGTAGGTCTTGGAAGCAAACTCATGTTCATTGCATACATGTAAGGCATCAAAATTTATCGCATTTTCTCTTTGATTTTTGCCATTCTATTTTCTCTCTTTTCAATAAGACAATTCTGTTTTAGAATTCCAGAGGATGAAAGTAGGAATTGAGATTGTGAGAGGAACCAAAAAGGTGAACTTGAGCAGGTGTCTCATAACTTGATTTTGTGGGATTCACATTTTAACGATGTTTTGGTAGGTTGATAGTAGGATTGGCCATCTCCTCGTAGAGGTAGACTGGCCTTGAAGAGAAAGAATGAGGATATCGCAGAAGTATATTTGATATGATATCCATATGATGTGAGTTGTCTTTGCGATAACCTACTACTCGAAAGATGTTTCTGGAAATACAGTGTAATCTTTTGAATATGTGTTAGCAATATACTTGGCATCAAAGCATTTGAAGGAAGAAATGGGTGATCTTTACATAACAAAGTGATATTTCAAAGTCAACTGCATGTTCGGTATCTTTGCTGCCAGGGTACTACTGAATGTCAGCAGGCTTTCTACTTACTAATCTGATGCAAATTTATTCTAGGATATAGAATAATGATGGAAACTGTATTCTGAACCGTCTGCACAACTTTGCAGGATTGAAAAAATTCCTAGTTCAGTATGGATAACAATCATCTCTCTTTTGCAGGTAACACAATCTTTTGCAATGTGCAAACATGTGTATGTAAAAAGAAAAGGTTGAAGGATAGTTGGGCACCACAGCACCGGTAGCAGCTGTTTTTCTTCTTGGTCAATATGCAATGGTAAGAATGGTGGTTAATGAACAATGGTCGAAGTAGAAGCATCTTAAATCAAACTTTATTACTGCCGCTCGACATTCATGGCATTTGTCTAAATTCTGCAGGACTTTACAGGTTCTGCTTGTTTCTTGTTTGGGAGTTGAGGAAACAGTACATGAGAGCTTCCAATGACTAATCCAATCAAAAGACCCTGAAAGAAAACACTAAGCAAAAGTCACGGATAGTTCAAGAACAAGTGGATTCGGCCAGGACGAAGGTCATTCTGATGGTGGTTCTTTCCAATTCTGGAACAATAGGATTCAGGCTGCAATAGAGGTTGTTTTGTTCTGAAGTTCATTCTTTCCACTGGAGACGTGACATGGTGAAAATCTACGAGATTTACGTTTTGGAAGAGAGATTTCAGTTCCTTTGCGTTGAATGCTTTGACACTAAGACCTTTGTTTTCTAACAATAATAATTACAATAACAAAAAAACTGAATTTGCAAGCAGAAAAGAAAATACTGTTCATTTCCTGACCACATGTAAATTCTGTTGTGTTCACATCATTCCTGATGTCTGATGATATCTAGTTTATTTACAATGTCTGTCCATTGCTACTGTCTGGTTTTCATTCCTTGGTGCACAAAAACATGCATGCCCACCGTCAAAAAAAGAAAGGATAGAAAAGAAACTATGCCCTCATGCCCTATTTCATTTGGAAAACTACTTGTACAACATGGAAGCTGGTTTGCCTTTTACAATGAACAAGTCATGCCAAGAGGACAAGCAAGGTGTATTTATCCGGCATCGAACAAACTAGTGACTCCTCGGAAGCTTATACATGGTTGCGCTGCACAGCCTATTAGGCATGTCAGCGTGTCTTTTTGGGGTGAGGGCAATGGCCCCACGAGAAGTGCTACTAGAGCCGACCTTATTGACTTCAACTCACGCCAAGCGGACTGGGGTAGGAAAGGTGGCAAAAGGCAACGAGGATAAGGGACTCACGGGGAGCTTATAAATGGAGATGTTGCACACCCCATTAGGAGCAAGCCGCCCCTATTCTACCACACTTATGATAGATCCCTGCAAAAAAGTGAATAACAGCAGACAAAATGTTAATGCAGATATGTGTGTACTGAAAATGCTCCAAAATTACTCAAGAACTTGTATTACAACTTGAACAGATGTTTAATTATGTGTATGATAGAGTCTTCGGCAAACTGCGGGGGATGGTGGGGTGGTGCTCATGGAGTTCTAGAACTTAGGAGAAGGGAATCCCTACATACTCATTCATTAGGGTTAAGCGCACACAGCAATATATTGACCAATCAATCCAATCAGTTATCAGGAGCACTTTGTGAAACAACTTGGGTGATATAAAACAAATACAGTTTTGGTGTGCTTAGAAATCCTGGAACTCACAGGGGCCACCGCAAAATTCCCTAGGATTGTGCTCAAGAAAATGCATACAAAGGAATGGCAAACCCATAAAGCAGAATATTATGAAGCCTTTAACCAAGTCCTACCTTGGAAAAATTTCATTTCTGGGTTTTGAGCTTGGATGCCTCCACTTGGGAATGGATGACTGCTGCCAGCTAGCCTGATAGGTGTTCAAGTACCTCCAGAACCTGAAAAAGACCTCCATCAAGTGTTCGTCTGAAGCTGTAGCTGTGACTCAGCAGCATCGAGCCTGAAGCGCACAACACATTAACAGCCAGAATGTTGGAGGCTTGAGTTTTTCAATTACTCCTGATTGACCCTGTAACAGCCATGAAGTGCCCAATTAGTGAATTAAATTGGAAGAAGTATGAAAAAGAGCAATAAACATTATAGCAGCAGCCAGAAAATACACACCCTTTTGCAAAAAACGTTTTCACCTTTTAGTCAATAAAAGCTACACAACTTCTTATTGTGTAAATATATATGGTACCTGTCCAACAAAATAAATTACCACAAACTGAAGTCTACTACTCACCCTTTTAGTAAATTAATTGATTTTTCCAACATGATAGGAACCACCTCCTGAATCATGTTATGGCCATCTTGGATGTTTTTTTCTTTTGTCGCTTTTTATCTCTAATACCATCATACAGAAGTTCATATGTATAATAAGTTATACAGCTTTTCTTCAATAAGTCCTCAACAACAATCTTAGGAGCAGCGACCACCTTCTTATCGGCCTCGAAGATTGTGTTCACAACCTCAGGGAAAATACAGTTGTCCACCATGAGATTCACAATGCCTACTGCCTCGTGAACTCTGTGCTGCACACACAAGCAGTTTATTACTCGTCCAAATGTTGTCAAGGAAGGAATGAACCCTTTCTCAATCATTTCCAGGAGAAATTTGTATCCAGAGTCAATGTTTCCCATTTTGCAGAAGCCGTCTATCAAGACACGATAAGTATAGCTGTCTGGGATGCAGCCCCTATTACCCATCTCAAGAAAAAGCTTTTCGGCCATAGTATCTAGCTTTTCAGAAAATGCATTGATCATGATATTGTATGTTGCTGTCGTGTGAGAAACCTTATGTAATTCTTCCATTCTTGTAAATAGCTGGTAGGCTCCATGCAAATCCCCATTATTGCAGAACCCACTGATCACTGTACCCAAACTAATGGCATCTGGGGTAAGACCTTTGACCCTGATGTCTTCAAGTATGTTCGATGCCTCCTTTAGTCTTTGAGCTTTACACAAGCTCTCTATAAGTATATTATAAGTGATAACGTTAGGAACAAAACCATTCTCAATCATTGTTTGAAAAGTTCCCATCACATCTTCAGATTTTGCAGCCTTGCAAAGGCCATTCAACACAGAGTTATAAGTGATCACATCAGGGTTAATACCAAGGCTATACATGCTATCTATGATCTCCATCGTTTTTTCCATTTTCAGTTGTTTACAGTAACCATCAATCAGTGTATTGAATGTAAAAACGTCTGGAACAAAACCTTTAGCAATAGCATCATTCATTAGGTTATTGGCATCAGAGACGCAACCCATCTTGCACAATCCATTTATGAGCAAATTGTAAGTCCATATATCAGGACTGCAGCCATTAGCTAGCATATCAGCCATCACCTGCAAGGCTTGCAAAATATGTCCTTGCTGAGACAAACCTTTGATAAGCGTGTTGCATAGGAAAATGTCAGGCTCTAATCCTTTCTCCAGAGCTTCATTAAAAGCAGCCATGGCACGATCTATGTTACCATCCTGGCATAGCCCAGTAATTAGAGAGATATATGTAAACTTGTCAGGCACAAAACCCTTGAAGATTGCATCATTTAGAATCTTATCAGCACTTTGTATCAAGCCCATTTTGCAATATCCATCAATTATAATGTTGTAGGTGAATTCATCAGGCTTAACACCTTTATTCACCATTTTATGCAGATATTTTTCAGCTTCTACAACCATAGAGCACTTGCACAATCCACTGATTAATGTGTTATATGAGACAACATCTGGGGTAAGGCCTTCCCTATTCACGCTATCCAACAAACCGATGGCCCCATTGAGAGCCCCTTTTCTACAAAGCCCTTGTATGAGTATATTATATGTAAACAAATTTGGGCACAGTCCCTTCTTCAGCACCTTGTTAAGCAGTTTTTCACTTTCTTGGACAAGACCCTTTTTACACAGAGTATGTATGAGCTTGTTAAATGTAGAAATATCAGGAAAAATATCTAATCCAAGCATCTTATTAAACAATTCACATGCCTCAACTTGACAATCCTCTTCATAAAACCCACCAACCACCATACAATATGCAACCGCATTCACTTCACACCCTTGAGAAGGCATGTTATTAAGAAGCCTTAAAGCAGCACAAGGCCTTTTAGTCCTACAAAAAGATTTCAGCCTAACCGTGAATGTATAAACATCAGAAAGAATCCCTTTATCCTTCATTCTCAAATATACTTTATGAGCTTGATCATAATAACCATACTCAACTAACACGTTCATGATAGAATTATATGACAAAACTGATGGCTCACAATTATAAAAATCCATCCTCTCAAACACATCAACTGCCTCTTGAACCTTTCCTTTCCTTCCATAATTTTTCATTGCTGTAATATACACTCCTTCCATTAAGCCATTATCTACATCCCTTCTCATATCCACGAGCAACCGCTCCATCACCTCGAATTCACCATGAAACCCAAGCTTTTCAATCATGGACTTATAAGTGAACAGGGAGTGCTTAAACCCATCTTTTTTCGCCGAGTTAAATATTTCAAGTGCTTTTAGAGGGTCCTTTTGGTACCTTATGACTGCAGCTACATGCTTAGTGAGCAAAAGAGGATTCATCCCATCAGAAGCACCACAGCACCTAGCAGATTATCAAATTACATCACAACCCATCAACTGAGTTGATTTTGTTACAAAAAAAACAGTCTTCGCTGGCTTCATGCTTCAAACTCCAAAAGAAACAACAACAACAGCAAAAAAATAAACACAGAGCTAATATCACTCAAGTTCCACCTTAGTAGCTGTAATAAAGAACTAGAAAACTAAAATCTTCATAGTGGCTGGAAATTAATTACCTTTGACGCTGATGCAGGAACTGCACTGGGATTACTGCATTGGATTGGATACTGGAAAAAGAAAAGCTTACTTTTAAGAGAAATGTGTTTTTCTTGGAGAAGAATTTTCGCGGTATAGGGTTTTGGGAGCTGAGGTTTATTGTTGAAGACGGGCAAACAGAAGGAAGAAGAGGGTGTCCATGACTAAGACGACGTGTCGTTCAATCAGTCAATAATAGTGGCAGGGCGACAGGTCGTCGGTAATCTGAATGTGCGCGTCGGTTTTGCTTACGTGATCTGTCTGTCTAATAAGACGGTGGCAGGCAAGAAAGGGTTTTGCGTTTTGGAGAGGCACCGCAGACCAGCAGGAGATGGGGAGTTCAGGGCAGTGGCTAGAGGACGCGCTGGTTGACTTATGCAAGAGAGTTGAAACGGGTTTGGATTTGGACAGAGAAGTAATTTCTGGGTTGGTTTCTTATTGCGAGCTCGCTCAACCTCTTGACGCCAAAGAGTATCTCGATGTAATCATCTCTCTCTCTAACTTGATGTAATAACTTGATTTTCTTCACCTTTATCTGTGTTGTATTTCGGTTGCCTTTGATGTGATTGGTATTCGTTGCATTTGCATACAATGTTATTGTTTCAAATTTCAATTGCTAAAAAGGTTAAAATTGTTGCATTGGGTTCATTACGGAACCTGCTCATACCTTGTGTTGTGAACTCTTTTGGCTGTTCGTCTTTCGCGATGATAATTCATGGTATTGCCTGAGTTGATGGTACAAATTGCTTGCTTGATGGGTGTGTAAGTGTTGGTAGAATTCTTAGTCCTTCTGTGCATACTTTGGAGCCCTGCTGCTTTATATGATAGCTAGGCTATGAGAGTCACCAGCATTATGATTTGGTTGCGGCTCCTTTTTTAAAGTCTTACTATTCATGTTTTCATCCCTGTTTGCAGAATATTGTTGGACAGCAAGCAGGGAAAACTGTTATTGAGGAATATCTAAGGCTTAGAGGCTATTCAGAAGTTGGCAGCAGCAAATCAGCTGTTCAAAATTCACAATTTCAGGCTTATGTCAAACCAGCGCCAGATGAAGGTCCGTCCAGTGGATCTAAAAAGCCATCTAGGGCCACTTATCAGGATCAGGGTGAAGGTAAAAAGAATGCCATTTCTAGCAACCAAGAGAAAAAGGCCCCAAAAGTGATCGGTGAGTCAAGCCAAAAAGGGACCCAAGGGAATTCTAGGAAGAAGAAAGCTGGGAAAGTTATTTCTCTCGCTGAGGCAGCTAAAGGGTCAATTGTTTTCCAACAGGGTAAACCATGCTCTTGCCAAGCCCGTCGGCACATATTAGTGAGCAATTGTTTATCTTGTGGCAAGATTGTTTGTGAGCAAGAAGGGGAGGGACCTTGCAGTTTCTGTGGTGCCCTTGTGCTGAAGGAAGGGAGTACATATGCTGGTCTGGAAGATAGTTTCGCCCCATCAACAGATGCTGAAGCTGCTGCTGAAGCTTATGCTAAAAGGCTGGTTGATTATGACCGAAATTCTGCAGCTCGGACAACTGTAATTGATGACCAAAGTGATTACTATGAGATCGACAGTAATAGCTGGTTATCGAAGGAGGTATCAAACTAGTTGTTGTTGTAACTGGTTTCCTTTGATCCTGTTCTATATATATTATGTACTTGAATGCATTCATTATTCCTCTCTTTTCCCTTTTTTTTTGTTTCAGGAAAAGGAACTTTTAAAGAAGAAACAAGAGGAGATAGCGGAAGCTGAGCGAGCTCAGCGGAGTAAAGTGGTTGTGAGTTTTGATTTGGTCGGTCGCAAGGTATGCTTTACCCTTATATGTGTTGTACTTTATCAAATGATCCATTTTACTGCATAAATCTCTCCCTAAAACTCTAAAGTAGGATGTGGGGAAAAAAATGGCCCTTGTTCTGTTTCCAGTATCCCTGGCCTGCAAAAAGCTATAGATTATTGCTCGTTGCCCTTCCTAGCTTCTGTTTTATTCTCCCTTATCAGTCATTTGAACTAGAAACAGACGAAAGAATATGCAATCTTCTCCTTTTCAGCATTCCTTGAATGTTTGGAAGTTGAAATTTGCAATTGTAGTTTATTTATATCTATGTTGCTTAACAGTGTTAAGTTCCATGCATGTGCGCAGACATGCACATGCAAACCTGTGTGATCATCATCCTTCATAAGAATTCACAAGTGATTCTTTCTGGGTTTTCAACTTTTCCCATTGTTACCACCATTCATAAAGCTGTTTTGTAAATAAGATTGTTGTTCTCAGCACAATTCTTTTCTGTATGTATTGTGAGAATTGTCTGTATTCGTCTTTTCAGGTCCTGTTGAACCAGGATGAAGTTTCAGAACAAGAATCAGAGAACAGAATACTGCGTCCACCAGATAAAGAAGAGAGAGAAGTGAACCGGATTAAACCAAGCCCGAATCTTAGAGTACAGCCGATCTTTTTGGATCCAGGGCCCAGTGAAAGGCCTACTAAGGGTAAGCAAAAGCAAGCAAACAAGGGCACTCCTAATGGTTTATGCCTGGAGATTACTGGAAGGGTCCAGCACGAAAGCAATGAAATGAAATATTTGATGGTCAACAAGCTGTGAATGTTCTCTGCGCTACTGTTAACTTCAATTTTCTGAATCTTCAGCTGAGCACTTTTTCTAGCAAAAGGAGTTTAGAGAAAAGTACTTGGTCTGAACTATGCATATATTACAGTATACTCTTCAAGGTTCTTATCCATTTTTGCTAATTGTTTGAGTTGAGAAAGATTGGAAGATAAAGAGGAACTTTGATCAAGTGATACTTTGCTACAAGGAAATTTACATTTGTTATGATTGAGTTGGTTCTCTCTATTCTAGCAATTTGTGATTGCACCAGAATTTATTTAATTCCATTGATCAGAATTTATTTGATTCGAGTTCAATAGTGTCGCTGCTGCTTTCCACCGGGTGGTCTGCGCTTGAAATTCTGATCAATTTTCGCTCTTAATGGCCATTCCAGAACGCCATTCTCTGTTCATGCAACCAATCAAACATATTTTTATAAACCCAGAAGCCTTTCATTGGCCTTGATGCAAAATCCAAGGAAAGCATACAAATCAAAATCAGATCAACGTAAACATGAACCAGTATGGAAAAAGTTCATAAAGTTTCAGAAATTTTAGTAACAAAATAACCAAATAAAGGGCTGAACTCAACATTGCACACCAACATAAACAACCTCATAAATTTCTTCTACTCCTAAAGTTTCTTGCCACATTTTATGTGTTGTAAGGTTTTGCACATTTTCTGCCAAAAGTTTATTTCTGCAAACTAACAAAAACAAAGATGACTTCAGAAGATACCTCTTTCTCCTTTCTCGTCGGACTTCCACGGCAGGTGCTGGCACAGGCAGGGCAGCGCCTGCTTGATCATTCTTACTCTCCTTCTCTTCCTTGTCATAGAAAGGAACACCAGTTCTCCAACTGTGGTCTTTTTATTCTTTCACTCACATCCTCCCATGGCACACAGTAGGACACAAATACAACAGCAACTGAAACAAAAAGTACCACAGAGCATACATCCATAGGTTTTCCAGAGGCCTTGAGTTATTCGCATAGCTGTCTTCTCCAGAAAGTAGATCAGGTAATGGCCCTGATAACAAATTGTTAGCCACACTGAAGATCTTAAGCCTTTTGAGCTGCTCCATCTGGTGAGGGATATGACCTTCTCCAACTGGCTGTGGTCTAGCTAAAGAAACATTGAGATAAGAGCAATTGGCAATACTGGGTGGGATTTCACCAGAGAGGTTGTTATAGGATGGATCAATGGTGGTCACATACGGTATGATTTTAGGAATCTCAAATGGAATTGGACCCTCAAGGTTGTTACGGGAAAGGTCCAAACCTGTTAAGCTTGTGCAGTTTTGTACTCCTGGGGGGAACTGTCACTTGAGCCCCAGGCTTTGGAGTTTGATATTCATGACTTGTCAACATCCCAGCACTCCTCTCCTACAAATGAACAAATGAACAAATGAAACCTTCTCTTCCTGGTGAAGACCCAAGAAGATGAATAATTATGAGGGTCTTGTAGGGATTCTTTAATGGACTTTAAGCAACACATGTCATTCTCAGTGCCAATACTTGGCCAGAAAGTACCGATGAATAACCAAATGAGAAGATGGAAAAAAACTGCATGTATTGGCATTGCCTTGTTAAAGGCAACCATTTAAGAATTGCTGAACTGTTGTTTACCTTGCAGCAGTGGCCAGGAAAAAAAACTAGTTCCGTGGTGAACTATCCTTCAATTAATCTCACTCCGCAATTGTGCTTTTACCAGCCATTTTTGGAGCTTCCCATGCGACCATCGTGTTTCTTGCATGTAGAACATCCTCCCATCTCCCAGCTTCAGCAAAAATATTGGAAGAAATTACTTGATTTTCAGAACTAGCTGGCTTCTTTGCTTCTAAGAAGCTACTCAACAAGCTTAATCCTTGGCCAACATCACCATGGACTCTACAAGCATTAACCAACATCCTCCAGATAGCGGTGTTTGGTTCAGCAGGCATTTTCTTTGCAAACTTGTTTGCTTCCTCTAGCATACCGGCTCGAGCAAGCATATCCACCATGCACCCATAGTGCTCAATTTTGGGTTCAATGCCATACTCTCTACGCATTGTATCATACAAGTTCTGACCTAAATCGACAAGGCCGGAGTGGGCACAAGCTAACAGAACACCGATGAATGTGACAAAGTTTGGCTGAACCTTTTCTGCACACATTTTCTGGAAAGCAAGAAGAGCTTGCTCACCTTCACCATTGATGGCATGACCCACTATGATGGATGTCCAGGAGATGACATCCTTTTTAGCTATCTTGTCAAAGACAATCTTAGCTTGAGCCATATTCCCACATTTTGCATACATATCAATTAGAGCATTTTGCAGAATAATTCTCCCTTTGAGATGATCACAACTCTCTGTATATGAGTGAATGACAACTCCAGATGCCAATTCTCCAGAATTCCGGCAGGCTAAGATCAATCCCAGAATTGTTACCTCATCTGGCTCTACCTTTTGAGATCTCATCAAATTGAACATTTCCAAAGCCTCACTACAGTGACCACCTTCAACATACCCTTGAATTATAGAATTCCAGGATGCAACATTTTCATGGGGAAGCTCATCGAAAATCTTCCTGGCAAATTCCAGCAATCCGCATTTGGAGTACATATTGATTAGAACAGTCCCTAGAGAAACATCAACCTCTTCTCCACCAGCTATCACATAGGCATGAATCATCTTCCCAATGGCAAGCTCCTCACCATTAGCACAAGCCAAAACCAAATTCACCAAAGATACTCTATCATACCCAATATTCATATTCCTCATTTCTCTAAACAAAGCTAAACCTTTCCTACACTTACCCCGCCTAGCATACCCTGCAATCATGCTATTCCAAGAAACCAAATCCCTCTCAACCATTTGCCTAAACACCCTCTCCCCATCCTTCATGTGCCCACACTTCGCGTAAAAATCAATAAGCACGTTACCAACCTCAACAACTAAATCCAATCCCGTTTTGCAGCAATAACAGTGAAACAAGTTCCCCACTTCACTACCACCATCCTCAGCACACCCAGATACCAAAACCACCAAAGTCACATGATTTGGCTTCATCTCCACAGACCCCTCCGCAAACCCACCTTCTAACAATTTCTTGAACAACCCAATCCCCAAACTCAACTCCTTTTCCTTAATAAACCCAGAAATCATACTATTAATCGTTACAATGTTTCTTTGGGGCATTTTATCAAACAAAACATGTGCATAGGCAATAAACTTCTTGGAATTCATATAAAAGTGAAGCAAACTATTTGATACATTGGCATTGATATCTAAACTAAGCCTGAGAATACGGGCATGCACTGGTTTGGCTTCGCTGTGGTGGGATAATTTGTTGCACGCTTTTATTAACGACGCATACAAATACGGATCGTTTTGTTTTTGGGTTTGCATGGATTTGAAGAG
>NBIL01129655.1:0-12744 GCA_002752925.1 Viola pubescens var. scabriuscula | reverse complement strand
CGTATGACAACCAGCTTATCCTCAAAACCAGGATGAAGAGATATCATGACAAGAGAATTATTGAAAAACCTCTCTACACAAGGGAGAGGGTTCTTCTTTATAATTCAAGATTTAAATTGTTTCCTGGCAAATTAAAAACCAAGTGGGAAGGACCTTATACTATTATTAATGTTTACCCTCATGGTGCAGTGGACATCAAGAATGAAAAAATAGGAGTCGTGTTCAAGGTCAATGGACATCGACTGAAACCATTCTTTGAAGGATTTCCAACAACAATGAAAATTCAGGTGGTACATGTACCACCAACAACCCAATTATCAGTGCAAGAAGAGTCAAGCCTAGGACGATAACTAAGGGAGCTGCGTGGGAGGCAGCCCATGCTTATTTTTCTTTTTGATCTTTTAATTTTAGATTGTGAATAAATTGTTGTTCAAATATTTGGGAAGGATTAATTTTGTGTTTTTCAGGAACTGCCTCAAGGAACAAAGTGTGAGGAGGGTTGGAAATCCAGCAGGGCCAAATAACAATTTTAGGCCCAGAAGCATTTGAGTTTGAATTGAGTTCAAATTGGAAGTATTTAAATCCTAATCCCACTCAACCGCCAACCTTATAACTTCCTCAACATTGAAGCATCACTCTCCATACCCTCTGCATCTTTCCGCAACGCCACCTTCCACCACCAAGAACATCTCTACCTACAGTCATGAAAATGCCCATAGCAGTTGGACCTTTTTCCGGACCAGCACACTCCACTCCGCCAGAGGAAACCCCAGCCAAATCTAAGACAAATGTGGAGGAAGACCAAACTGTACAGGTCAGAGACACCGACTCGGAGGATGTACCGTTGGCACACAAGGTGAGAATCCTAAAGGCACTCGCAAAAGTTGATGAAAGGGAAAAGAGGAGGAAAAGGAGAAGCGCATGAGGAAGTATAGGAGAGGAGAAAAACTAGGAGGAAAAGCGGTCTGCGTCCACCAAAAGAACAAGATCCGCCATAGCAAAGGCGAGAGGAAAGAAGCCCATTATAGAAGAAGAAACATATGACGAGTATGAGCCCCTGGAAGAGGAGCACACAACACCAACAAAAACCCCAATCTTGGCCAAGTCTGCGGCCAAGATTGCTAAGGTGCCACCACTGCACACACTGAATGGCTGCCTGAGGTTTGATACTCCAGACCTCAAGGGCAGATTACTTAAAAAGCATGCCTGTGAGATTGTGCCTTTTGTAAAACTTGATTTATCATTCTTGGATGCGTTAGGGGTGGGCACTAGAATTAGGAAATACATGCTTAAAATAGGGTGGGAATCCCTTTTGTTGCTTGATTATCCTGCTTTTACTGAACTCTGCTTGGAATTTCATGCTTCTTTCTGGTTGGATCAAGATATTTTGTATGCTAATGGTAGAGGAAGACCTGATTTGGCTGCTACAGAGGTAGTTAATTTTAGGTTATGTGATGTCTGGTCCCATGTGTCCATTGATGATTTTAATGTCATGCTAGGGTTTGTGGATGTCAATGAGCTTAAATCTGCTGAATATTTGAATGCCTTGAATAATTATCCCTCCGATTGGGATAAGACAGTAGCCTATAGAGAACTCATAGGAAAACCAAAAATCAAATTTGATAAGTATGCCAAGGCCCATCAGATTAGAGATCTTACCTTGGGGATGCTCCAAAGGGTTCCGTCCATTAATCTTTCGGGTAAAACTAATGTTTCTGGTAATTTGTCAAAGCTTGAAGTGTTCCTTTTGTGGTGTATGATACATGAAAAAAGGGTTAACTTGGGTTACTAGGTAGTAAGGCAGATTTAGGCTTGTGAGCCTGTGGCTAAGCTCATTATGGGTTCTTTAATTTCCAAACTTGCAGTTTCTGCTAGGGGTCTAGATTTGGGGTCTGTTAAACTGCATGAATCTTGTGGTGTGAAAACTATGGAATTGAAAACTTTTGGCCAGATGGGCCATCTCCATTTGGAAAAAGGCTATGTGCATTTTAATATAGGTGTCACATCACCAAAAGAACGCATCCACGGGAAGAAGAATTAGGGAATTTACAAGCTCAAACCAATCAAGTTCACTGAGGATGAAGGTTCAACAGACAAGATCGCAGACGCAAAACCTGCTATCGATCTTGGCCAAGCTAGTGGCCAAGATGATGTTCCCAACCCAGACTAGGAAGAAGAGCCACCTCTACCACAATGGGCCTAGACTCTCCTTGACCAACAGACAGCTATGCTCAAGGATTTTGTGGACAACCAGAACGCTTTCCATGAGCAACAAATAGAGGCAGAAGAGTAGATCAAGAAAGTCATAGAACATCAACAAAACCACTCCATAAATATTGAAGTTTCCCTCAACCGATTCCTCCAAGCAGTACAGAAAGCCATGACCGATCTAAATGCTAGGATTAATCAGTACCTAAGTACTGATTCATCAGATGAAGAAGCTGCCAAACCAACTCCACTTCGATCAAGCTCTTGATTAAGATCTTGATCTCCACCAAATTAACCATCCCCAAGTCGTTTCTTTTCTTTTCTGTAAATATTTTTTTTTCTTCTTTCCTTCACACAATGAGGACATTGTGTCTTCTAAGTGTAGGGAGAGTTATTTGTGTCTTGTGGCTTTGTTTTGAGTCTTGTGTATACTTGCGTCTGTCTGTGTGTGTTTGATCATTTGATTTGTTAGCCTGTCTGCATGATTTTTAGTTTGTCTTGGCCAAGCCCTTGGCCAAGACACCCTAGCTTCTTTTTTTTTTTTAGAGTTTTATGCATGAATTTTTGTTTTTGTTTTTGTGTGTTTTTGCATGATCTGTGTATATATGTGTTGTTTTTCAAAAACTAGAATCCAATTGTTCTGGACATAAATCTCATCACATAGAAAATAAAAGCACTTGACTGCATAACTCCAATTTTATTACTAAGGTAGTTTAATTGGGTTAACATTTCCAATGCTTGTAAGGTGCATTTTCTTGGTATTCTTTAAACTTTCTTTATTTGTATAGTGCCATGATACTTGCGCTTTTCCATGAATTCTGCAAAAAGGAACAACAAAATAAAAATGTTTTTGTATTGATAACAAACTGCTCCCGCTCCTGATACATTTGACTTTCAGCTTTTAACATTGGCACTGCTTGTGAGTCTTCAAATTCTGCTTGACTGCATGTGGTTTTAAATGCAATTGTTCTAGTAAAAAGATCATTTTTTAAAGCATTCAAAATTTTAAAAAGCTATTTGTCTTGGTTTTCTTGCCTCAACAAGTAGGAAAAACTAAGAAACTTTTAGATCTCTCCAGGTGTTCTTGCCTCAGCAAGTGGGAGCATCAGGAGGAGGATCGCCCAAAGAACAATAAGAAAAATAGGATGCAAAAAAATTGGCTCTAGTTAACTTGAGAAAAGAAGAGATTAAATTGTGTGCTTGCATATGTTGTAGCTTGAAAGTTTGCATATGTGTTCAGGGAGCTGGTTTGTTTTCAAAAATCTATTTTGTTCCTCCGCATGATTTTCCATTGATAAGCACTTGATCATAGTTCTATCCAAATGCAGCAAGTTTGGAGTATTGATTAGGCCTTGGAAAAAGGGATTGGAGTTGTGCATTGAAGTGCTTGAGGATTATGTGTGATGAGATGGATGTTTAAAGAATGTTGTTTGCTGGTTTTTATTTTTCGTGTGTGTGTCCTGTTTTGTTTTGTTTGGTTATCGAGTCAGTATGCTTGGGGGCAAGCATTGTTTAAGTGTGGGGAGATTTGATTGATCATATTTTTCCTATGTTTTTACCATCTAATTCTGGCAAAATATTTTTCCTATGATTTGAAAGAATTTCAGAACTTCCCTTTCACACACAACCGATGGTGGTTTGATACTACTTCTATCTCTTTCTCAATATTCCTCATGCTCTCCTCTGGCTCGATGCAATGGCATTCCTCCGTAACCTTCAACTCCAGCTCTAGTGAAGTTTCAGTATGGTTCTGGAGTTGATCTGGCTGGTCTGGTTGGGCAAACATTTCTATCCCCAAGTCTGTAAATTCGTCTTGGCCAAGACTGTCATCGTCGTCCCAAAAGTCATCTTGGTCAAGACAGTCATCTTTATTCAGGTAGTCGGCTTTGTCAAGACTGTTATCTTGGTGCAGATGGTCATCTTGGTCAGAACTATCATCTTCCCATCCACCTAAGTCGTCTTGGTCAAGACTGTCCAGATAGTTAAGATAGTAATCTTGGTCAAGGTTGTCCAACAGATTCGTCTCACTAGATGAATCAACGCTTTCATTGGGCGTCATGTTTGGCTCAGATGCATGAACAACTCCTTGCTCTTCCTCAGTCATAGAAAGATGTTGAAGCTCTTCCTCCGAAAGGAAGAAGAAATCATTCTAAGGCCTCACAAGATTGGTCTGATTGGTCTGTCTGGGCTGACTAGGTTGAGCAACCACTTCTACCTCCGGGTTTGGACCTGTGTCTCGGTCAAGGCGTAAGTCAAGACAGTCTGGCAGACTTGTGTTACTAGGTAAGGTGGCATCACTAGCATCATACTTCATGTTGGGTTTGGACTCCGAGGATGTGTGTCTCCCCTCTTCCGTAAGAAATTTGAGTTGTTCTAGTATGCTTTGTGTAGTCGCCTCTAATTTCTACATTCGCTGGAGTGTCCTCTCTTCCGCAAGGAATTTGACTTGTTCTTATATGACTGCTATCGTCACATCTCGTTCCTGCATCAATTGGGTAAAATTATCAGAAACATGAGGATTTTGTCTAATTTGTGGAGATTAAAAATATTAAAAATTAAGAACAGGTTGCACTCCATAATTAGAATTTTGTTGGTTCCATCCAGTGGGATTAAAACATTGAGGAGCAAAGTTAAATTGAGAAAGAGAATTAAAGTTAGCCATTTAAAGAAAAGAAGGATGGAAAGAAAGAAAAAGGAAAAAGGGATAGAAGAGAAAAATCTGGAATTCTGTCTTGGTCAAGGCTGAACCACTCCCCGGCAACGGCGGCAAAATTTGATGGGTGTTGAGGCCACCAAAGATAAATTTATAAGTTCAACTTATCAATACCTGCAAAAGATTGTAGATAGTGGTAAGAGGATCGATCCACAAAGAATGGTTAGACTTAATACAAAACAAAAGATCAGATTTAGACTCTTCTACAAATGGAGGGGAGGTTTTAAAGCTAAAAACTAGAAAATATACAAAACAGAAAACTGCCTTGGTCAACAATGAAAGTATCCTTGATCAAGACACAGATCAGAAGGCTGCCTTGGCCAAGAACGAAAGTATTCTTGGTCAAGACGCAGATCAAGAAGAAAAATCAAATAAGAGAGGAATTCCTAGTAGAGGCTTGACAAGCAATGAGATATGAGTTGCAATCATGGACGCAATGGTTTTCTTCTTCGATCTACAGAGTTACTATAGAATCAGGAGACCTCCTGACTCCTATCTTCCCTCCTATATCAACATCACCCCAAGGCCAATGCGCGTAGGTTTAAGGGTTACCAGTGATGCTTTACCAGCTAGCGCCTTGCTGGTTAAAGGGTTTACTGGACTGGCAGATAGTCGAATAGGGGAAGACAACTCCAGACTAGTTTCCACGAGCATCAGTCGTGTCTGGTTCTGATTAACCTTTCTCCCTACTGTTCACAGTCGCCTGGAGTTGCGTAGGAGTCTACTTCGATCTCTTTGGTCGATAATCCACAACCAAAGAAAATGACAGTAGTGTTTATCTAGAAAATACATAAGATGAAGCGCGAGATTAATTAAATGTAGAATCAAATATTAATAAGATCATTTAAGTCTCATGCAAAACTCATGCTCATGCTTTGAACGCCTCTACTAAGAACAAGAAAGATTAGTTAGAGAAACACAAGGAGAATAAAGAAAACAATAAAACTATATTAATATATAAACTCAAGTTCACAATCAGAGAAAACGGGAAGAAGAAGGGTTGTTGCCGTCCTCTTTGTTGCACTGTCATTGTACACCTTACAAAGGAGCCAAGTGGCTCTATTTATACTAAGCTCTAGGTGCACAAAAACCCTAATTCTAATAAGGTAAGAGTTCTATTTATGAAACCACTTCCAAAACTAGAAATATCTTTACTAAAATATCTAATAATATAAATAGGAAGTTCTGGAATGATTCTGGAATGATTTTCACAGCTGGGCTCTCCATTGGACTTCAAACTTCAAGTTGCGGGCTGTTCGCGCACACTCAGCGCACGAAAATGTCGAATGGCTTAACTCTCAAATGGATCGTCTGATTGGGCTGAAAGCTATCCCAAATGAAAGCTAACATCCGAAAATATCAGGAAAGGCTTCTTTCTCTCAGGTAAGGTTCTCACTGGTCCGAAACAGATCTGTCGAATGCGTCCAAGAGTCCTTGCCGACATAGGACTTCTGTCAGCGGAAATGTCACCATAGTCTTTCTGACGATCCACTCATCAGAATGGCGTCAAATTTTGACTAGAGCTATCTAACATCTTGGGATTTCTAGTAGTATCTTGATCGATGACTCCTTAATTGAAAGATCCACTCCGTTCTGGCCAGATCCGATTCTGCTTAGAATTTGACTCTATTTCGCTCTTTCTTGCTTAATTCCTCTCCAGCTCAGTTCTCTGCGATTATTATGGAATTCAACTGAAATCAATAGAATTATCATTCATAAATGCATAAGAATAAGTGATAAAACCACTACAATTCAGGCTCAATCAGTACTGTAAAAAAAATCCTATAAAAACTCGACACACAAGCATTAAAAATATTATTATTTTTGTCACATCAACATGCCACGTGAGATCTTTTTACTTATTTTCCAAACGTTACATCCTATGTGGCATTTCTAATTATGTGTCAAAAATAATATTATTTTATTGATGACATGTCGAGTTCTCATCAGAAATTTCTAACTGTTCCCGAAGAATAACTAGAGAGACTTAAAGTAAGTAAGATGCATAATGTGTGAAGTTCGTAAGAGTGCACATTTTTAGATTTTTATTAGTTTATTAATAGATGACGTGCTATTGCTACATAATTCTTTTGGATGTTCTTCATTTTTTGATTTTCTTATGACTTTCGTGCTTGGTTGTGCACTTTATGCATTATTGTGTGTCTTTGTTAAAATTGTATTGTGTGCTTGAGATATAAGTAAAACTTAGAACTTAGTTTCTTGTTAGGTAGTTTAATGTATGGCTGTAGAAGCCCTATTTAGTCCTTTGATTTTAAATCTTGTTCACTTATAATTTAACCCATATTCCTTGCATTTTCCAGTCAACAAAAAACTGCATTAATTAACATTACTCATATTGTTAACATTTTTGTTGTTGTGTGATAGAATATTGTTAACAGTTACAATCTAACATTTTTGCATGATCTTTTTTCCTTACAAAATGCATTTAATTTTAAATGACTCAACACCATCATCTAAAATTTAGTTAAACCAAGCCTACTTAATATAATTGCTCAAATTTGATAGGTTATTTGTTTAGGAAATAAGAGTTGTGATGTGGAATTGTAATAATTTGTTGTATGAGTTGTTTGGTGTGGTGTTAATCTCTTATTTTTAACTAAATTTTACTCTTCTTAGCTCAACAGTCTCAGCTTACTTTGTTTGCCTTTTATTGTTTGCATCCCTTATTGTGCTAATTAGTTATTGTACTCTACTTAATGAGGTACCAATAAGCTTGGGGATAAGCTTAAAAAATAATTGCATAAATGAAAAGAAAGAAAAACTAGCACAATATTTATAGTGGTTCCCTCTTACAATCCAAGAAGTAGTCCACTAACTAAAGGCTGCTCCTTTAGGATTTTTAACAAACACTTTATATGCACGAAGGAATTTTCTTGGTTCAACCCTCAAACCTTACAATCTATGGTTTTTCTTAGCTCAACCACAACCAACACAATCATATTTCAAGGTAACGATATAAAACCTAAGTTCTTTTACAAGGCAAGAACTCTAACCCAACAACCCAAAGTGTTAAGCATACTTTCAAGTGTTCGGCATACTTTCAAGTGTTCACAATGATAAAAGATATGAAGCAACAAAGATACAATTGATGCATAAATAAATCTAATAATGATTCAACAATACAACACCAATTAATACACAATTAGTCTCAAGAAGAAAGCACAAGAAAACTCACTTTTTAAAAGATGCAAGAGATAAAAAAAACCAATATTAAAAACTCAAGCCTTTGATCTTTGTAAATGAGAGAGTTTGTGTTTGCAAATGTATTTTTAGCTTTCTTAAACCCTCGTAAATGATAAGAGAATTGTTTAAGTAGGTAAGGTTTGAAAAATAGCCGTTTTTCAATAGTTGGGGCTAAAATACCCGTTTGAAACTTGTCATAAATCAACTACCACTTCTGCAGGTCCTAGTGGTATACCGCTAATATCGCTAATTTCTAGCGGTATACCGCCTTAGTTCCAGCGACCTGGCGGTATGCCGTTAGTGAGACTAGTGGTATACCGACAAACCTTTTGCTGACATTGTGAGTACTAATCACTGGGCAGAAAATGCTGAGAAACATATAAGACCAATTTTGCTTGAGAAACTAAGGGCGTGTTTGGCCCCTGCTGCGTTGTGCTGTGCTGTGTGGTGTGGTATTGTGCTGTGAAATGAAACAAGTAAGCTATTTGGTTAAAAACTACTGTGTTGTGCTATGAATTGTTTTAATTAAAATGAAATGATCTTTAAAAGTGATTAGTTTATTGAATTTTTTAATCCAGATGTTGTTATATATATACTAATTTATAACATTAAAATTGTAAATACATAAGATTTATCTATTTAAAAAATAAGTATTATGTACTAATATATGTTTTATGTAAGTTACTACATATTATGTTACTATTTTAAATATTTTAAATACATTTATATTTTAAATAAATATATTTTTATTTTTTAATACAAATAAGCAGCCTTTCGTTTTCAAAAGTATGTCTTTTCATGTTTTTATAGTGAGGTTAAATTATAACTAAATAAAAGCAACCTGCTTTTTTTTTAAAGTTAAGGAGCTAAAAATATGCATACTCACCAAACACTCTAGTGTTGTTCTTACCTGCTTAATTTTAAAGCAAAGCACCTAAAAACAGGACATTTTCATAGAGGCTGAATGAATATTAATCAAGTGAATGTTAGAAGAGCATTGCTAATAGGGTTGATGGGAATGCCTAATGAGAATGCCTGATGGGCTTAGCAGGGGCAATTTTGTACTTGCTCATTTACAAAATTGCCCCTACTAAGCCCATCAAGCATTCTCATCAGACATTCCCATCAACCCTATTAGCATTTTGGATGTTAGAATCAAGCTTACAATCATTAAACTAACTTCACTTGATCTTGTGCTTGATAATCATCCAATGATACACTTAATGTTCTTGATCGTAAGCACCTAAAAATTACTTGAATAAAATTGCATTAATACGCATTTTAATTTGTGAGAGTAAAATCATCAAAATATGATTATTGAACCTTGAGCCAACACTTAAAACAAATTCCTTTCAAAATTGGGCCCATTCTTTTGACTCAAGACGGCCTGCGCCCAGCTTCCTTTTAATATTGGGCCCATTTGTTTTGTCTAGGAAAGAGCCCAAAGAAAATCTTTGGACCGACCACAACACAGTCTGTTTTGTTTTAGGATTTTCATTTTTTGGAATTTGTTTTTGGTTTTGCACATATTTTTCAAAGAAGTAAATAAAATAGAACTAATAATTTCTTTGTGTTTTCTAAATTATGTGTAGCGACAGGAAAAGAAAATTCAAGACTTATGAACTGATTTATTTGGATAGGGAAGCTGAAGATCTACCTTGGCTACTTTGGTTTGAATTTTAAAAAATGTTGGTATCTTGAAATTAATTCATGAATATTGTGGCTAATGTGAATTACTTGTCTTAATGTTTGCAGAAATTTTATTGGGTCGTCGGTCCAACGTCTTTGTTTGGTTAGGAAGACCGGTGAAAAATTGTCTATTTTTTAATTTAAGAAGAAAAATCCACCATCGCATTTGTAACACAAGTTAAGATAAGACATGACTTTTATAATTTAGCTAAATAAGTCAATACATTTATTTACTCGGTCAACGTAGACCACTATTATAAAAAATAGTAATACAGTTGGACTTCATTATACATTTAAAATAAAAATTATCGCGGCTATATCTTCCACTATAAAAAAGTTAAGCTGAAATAAATTAGTGATCCATTATTTTTCTAGTAGAAAAAAATCGAGCATCTCTCTCATTTTACAAGGTGTCAAATAAAGCATTTCTACTTTTATGTAGTAGTGGTCAATGTTAACAAGGTAAGTTACTTTAATAGTTCCATCAAACTCCAAAAAGTAACAATTAATTAAAATAAAACTAGGTTTGTACCCCACAGTGCACGGTCGATGTATTTGTATAATTATATTTTTAAAAGTTGAAAGTAATTATAATAGCGTGTTAAATATATTGTAAATATATTAAACTCCTTTCTTAATAAATATACACAATCGTTCAAAATTTTATTTTTTTGTTAATCGTGACTTTATTTGAGTTTCCACGTTTAATTCTTACTTTTAAGAATTTAGTAAGACTGATATTTTTCGTACTTTGTCATATCCTTTATAAAAAAATGTGTGCATATTTTTTATGCGTGGATTATCCTATTGATGTTATAATTTTAAATGGGTAATTTTATGAGTTAAATTATAATGAATTAATAGTAATAATATATTTTTTGTATCTTTACTTTTAAATATTTTACTGTTTGTCTCATAGTTTGTTTTACTAATCTTAACGAAGTTACATAACTAAACAGGTTCAATATTTTAATTTATTAATCACATTTAATTATTTCTAAATATAATTTTAGAATTATATTTCTTAATTCTAATAAATAAAGTAAACTTACTTTAAAATTTATTTCAAAATTTTAATAGAAATTAACTTATATATTATTTTAATTTATAATTTATTTGAATGATACTTTTGTCTAAGAATTTGAATGGTACGTTTAAAAGAAAGTAAAATTAATGGTAGTACAATATTATTAATTTTTTTTTCTTATGGAATCATACTTCCCGCATAAGTCAAAAGTTAACGATTTACAATAATGTTATTCTAGTCAATATTATTTTTAAACGGGCTAGATTAAAATAAAAAGAGTATTTTAATAGAGAAAAAAATAAAATAAAAAATTTTCTAACCTTATAATCAAATAAACAAATCATTGTGAAAAAAAATAATGCCAAAATTGTAATGGAGAAGTGTAGCCATGCCTTGAGGTTATGTGATAAAAATGATCCTACATGTTTGAAATGGATCTATTTATATAGATTTTTTATGGTCTTTAATCCATAAGCTCTAAAATATAAAAGGTACATCTTAATAAGTTCTAAAATCTAAGAGGTTTATTTTAGTGAGCTCTAACTTTTAAGTATTTTATTATTTGGGGTATACAATGAAACTTTCTTGGAAATATAATAAAAAAAGAAGAAAAAAAACGAGCAAACTTTTTATTTTGTAATTTTAAAAATTGGATAGATACATAGAGAAGCACGATACTTTAAAAATTGAAGAAATATGTAGGTGGAGAAGCGTACACATTATTATTTAAAAAAAGACAATCAAAAAAGATAATCTAAAAATTAAGCAACTATTTTTGACTAAATTTTATATTAATTATAATTACATAAATAATTAGTAAATTTTGTAAATTCATGGCATCTCCAAAGAACTTTTTGTTTACATGTAATCTCCTAAATTCTCCACATGACATCATTTTAAGGTAGTATTAATTTAGAGCTTCCTTTTTCATATTGTTTTATAGATATACTGCTAAAACTTCGAGCTATGCATCAATGTACATATTACCAAAATTTCATATATCATGGAAAATAATTTTTTTATGTGATTTCAGATATAGAGAATGTTTATTATCAATATATACTCATATATACGTTGCTTGACAAAATCAGTTTAACATAAATTTGTATTGTCTGCCGACTATTTTGAACTTAAACTAGGTAAGATCTCGAAAGACGTTAAATAGGGGCAAAATTAGGGGTATTTTTTCTTTGGAGGGCCAAATAAAAAGAATTAATTAAAAATTTAGAAGCTTAAGGGTAATTAATTAAAAATTTAGAAGCTTAAGGGTTGTATCATAAAATCTGAAAATTTAGGGGCCAAAATATTGATGACAATTTTTTTCAAGGATCCAAATAAAATAGATTAATTAAAAAATTAGAAGCTTAAGGGTTTTATTATAAAATCTAAAAATTTAGGGGCCAAAATATAATGATACTTTTTTCAAAGGGTCTAAGTAAGATAGTTTAACTAAAATGGACAAAAACTCTAAGGTAGCGTTTGGTTGGCGGAATCATGAAGGAAAGTGACTTGGGAATCTGAGATTTCGAGCTTTATTGCCTTTGGTTGCGACAAGGAATCACTCTCCCCCGGAATCCAACTTTCCTTGACCGCCTTGACTTTCCCAAAAATGGGGAAAAGTGATTCCTTGGCTAGGGGGTGGGGGGAGTGATTCCCCCTGCAGGGAATTTTTATTTATTTATTAAAAGACATATTTATCCAAAATTCTTCATTCTCTATTTTTTATTAAAGTTTTTTTTAATTACATAATAATTATTTTAATCAATTTAAAAATTATAATAATTACATAAAAAATATACTAATTACACAACAATTATATTAATTACCTAAAAATTATAATTAATTACACAAAAAATATAATAAAGACATAATAATTATTTTAATCAATTTAAAAATTATATTA
>NBIL01129652.1:0-14620 GCA_002752925.1 Viola pubescens var. scabriuscula | reverse complement strand
TGATCAAGGGAGAGGGGTAGGTTCCATGGTCAAGACTGCTCTGCTCCAAAACTAATCCAATTTGCTCCAAAATTGCTCGTTTTTGCTCCAACCGCTTCTGAGAGTATTTCCTGTGGAATTAAGCAAAATACTTGTTGATACCAGCATCATATCACTCAAATCATAGGAAAACTAACGGTAAAAACCGCATCATTTGTAGTTCAATCAACCCCTGCTTCCCTCCTGTATCAACACCACCTCAGGTATGCTTAGAGATAATGCCTAACCAATCGGCAGCTTACTAGTTAAATAGTTTACTGAATTGGCTGATGATCAATTAGGGGAAGACAACTTTAGACTAGTATCCTCGGGTGTCATTCGGGACTGGATCTGATTAACCTTTCCCCCTACCGTTTCACGGAATCCCGCTAGCGCGTAAATGTCTACTTCGATCCTCTTGGTCAATAATCCATGGCCAAGAAGAATGACGACTGTGTAATCGACTCAACCTTAGATTAGCTAGGTCTAAAATCAAACAGGCACACGTTAAGATAATAACGAGATTAGTTAAATGCAGATTTAAAGATTAATAAGATTAATTAGGTCTCATGCAAGCTTATACTCATACTAAGAACAATAAAGATTAGTTAGAGAAAGACAAGAAAAATAAAGAAAACGGTAAAACTAAATAAATATATAAAACTCAAGTTTAAAACCAGAGAAAAGAGAAGAAGAGGGGCTGCCGGACCTTCTCCTTTAAAACCCTAGGGAGGCTATATATAGAGTTTTCCTCTCCCAAAAATATTTCTAAAAAGAAATAAATAATTCCTAATTAAACTCTAATTGTATTTAATCACTCTTCCTCTCCAATTAGAAGACTATAAAAACGAGATAAAGGAGGTAGGATGCCATCCCAACTCTTCTTTAGATAAGATCAACAATCGTAATCGCTGTAGGAGTCTTCTGCAAGTATCGCCCGAAATCTTCTGCCAGCCAAGAAGAATCGTCTTGGTCAATAAAACTGGTCTTGCCCAAGAAAGGTGTCTGCACAAGTTTGTCCAAATTTTGCTCTTTTCTGCCCCTTTTTTCTTACTTCTTCTCTATATTTACTTCCTGCAATAATCATGGAATTCATACTGAAATGAATAGAATTATTATTTGAAAATACATAGAAAACAAGGGGTAAAATCAATATGATAAAGGCTCAATCAGCACCACAAGGCCTCGGTCAGCACCGAGCCTTGGCTAGCACCCGCGTAGAGCATGGACTGCACCCACATGACCGAGCCCACAACTAAAGACTACATGAGTGTTGGCCATGATAGGCCCTTGGAAGACTATTTTAGTTAGTTTTTGTTTAAGTGAATATTTGCTAGAGTTTGAGGCAACCTTCTCTTTATTCACATTGAAACTCCCTTGGATGGTGCTAAGTTGGTGATACCTTGTATTCATACAAGTAAAACCTTCAAATCACCATATCCTATAAACATTTGCTTTCTTTAAATTCAAGCATTCTATTTCGGCCTGTGTTCATCATTTCTTATAATCTTCTCTTATGTTTGTATGTTTCATTTCCGCACTTCTACTTTTTCTTCTTGTGTTTATCTTGTCTTAAACTAGATCTTTCATTTCTTTAAAACCATCTAATCCCTCTAGTTGTAATTCTGTTTTGAGACACATCCCATTGTGCTCACTAAAAATCTACACTTGTGTGGCTTGGATCGTATCAATTAGTCATTTATTTTCTTAATTTCCCCTCCTATCCATTATCTTTTTTTGTTCCAAAATAAGAAAAAATGAAAAAAAAAGACATTTCATTCTATTTCTTTCTTTCATTCCATACATTGTAAAAATTTAGATAAAGAAACCAAGGAAATGAGATGGAAATGAGAGAAAAATAGCTTTAGAACTTTTCCTTACAACTCATAATATTTTTCCTCCGAGTTACACAATAATGAGCGTCAACTCCGTAAAATATAAATAAAGAATTACAACTTCTACTAAGCACAAAATTAATTGTAAATAGCAACAAGAGGTTTGTCCAGGGAAAAATGGATATGATTTTGTAAATTGCTTGAAATGACTAATGGTAACACTTAGGTGAAATTAAGGGTTTCCTTTGAAACGGAGAAATAAAAAGTAATGAAAATAAGAAGAAAGCAATTAAACTAGAGAGTGTGTTTGAATATGTGTTCAAAAGTAGAAACAATCCCAGTAGAAGCTAAATCGAGCTATTATTCATGAGTAGCAATCATCGAAGCATAAATATTCCTCTTTTATTCCATAGAGTTGTTATAGGACTCAGGTACGCTAGAGTCCCTACTTCCCTCCTGTATCAAAACCATCTTAGGTACGCTTAGAGATGATTCCTAATAAATCAGCACCTTGCTAGTTAAAGGGTTTACTAAATTGATTGATTGTTTATTAGGGGAAGACAACTCTTAACCTAGGATCCTCAGTTTTCAATTGGGTCTAAATCAAATTAATCGTTCTCACTAGCTTATCAAGGCTAACTGTCTACTTCGATCCTCTTTGCCCGTTAGTGGCCCAAGAATGAGTTGTTGTAGCCAAGAGGAATGATTGTTGCCAAAATCAGATTAACCCTAGATTGGCCAAATTCAAAATTAAAAAGAAGTGCAATGAAGTTAAATTGGAGATCAACTAAATGTAAATATAAAATTAATTAAGAATGATTAGATCTCATGCATACTCAGAATCATAATTTAACGCTTCTACTAGACAAGAGAAGTTTAGCTACATGCTCATAATTGAAGAAAATAAAAGTTTTGATTGCATGAAAAAAAAACCCTTGTTTCTTGGAAAAAAAAAACGATGGGAGCAAAATGAGTTCAAAACCAAACAGAACTTAAAACAAGAGAGAAGGGAGAGAGCTTTCTCCAAAACCCTAGGGAGATGTATATAGTTTTCTCCCTGTCATTATCTCTAAAGAAAAATAAATAAATCCTAAATTAATTCTTAAATTGTTTTTGAATCTCTTTTCATGATAAGATTTTCTAACATATTAGGTAGAGAGAAGGTCGAGACTCTATCCACTTCCAGAGACAATCCATCTGGTCCAAAGCTCGTGTCTTCAAAATATTTGTCTTAAGTGATGCTGGAAGCTGAGACTCTCTGCCTCGAGATAGCCAAGAAGGATCTTTTAGGGCAAGACACTGACCAAGAGGCTTCGAGTGTATCTTTGTCCATTTTTCGTTCTTTTCTGCCATTTTTCATCTTTAACTCCTCCTAAATTTTTTTCTGCAAAATATAAAGAAATATGACTCAAATCAGCAGTATCACTATTTAAATTACATGAAAATAGATAATGAAAAGAACCGCATTCAATCACACAATTATGAAATAATTATGTACTTAACTTGCACAAATCATTACAATTCAATGACAAAATGCATATGTTCTCTCTCAGAATTAAGGTTTGAGCTAAGGGAGGTTCATTGATAAGTTGAGTTAAAAAGAGTAATTTTTTTATCAAATTTTCTTCAATTATTCAATTCTTCCTTAATTTTCTTTAAATTTAAAAATTGTAGCCACCAAAAAAGAATATACAATTTTCATTTCATTACCTTTTTCTCTGTTCATTCCTGAACTTTGCCATAAAAGTAATACGTCTTGAATGGGCCAAATTAAACTGCGGAGAGTATGGGCCGGGCCGGGCCTATACTCTGTGATCATTGTGTTCGAGTCCAAATAATCAGGCAAGCAAGCGTTCTATTAATCGACCGAAACCAGAAAGCAAATCAAATCACCACGAAGAAGAAGAACGCCATCGCCATTAACACAGCACATGCTCATCAAAGCTTGACGAAACTAAAGAAAGATTTACAGGTGGCGTTTATTTCATTAAATTCTCTGACAGTATATTATGGGAGAAGAAGAAATCCTCGCCGGACAGGGACGGTCTCTCGCTGCTCCGGTAATCCTCTTCATCGTCACCGTTTTCCACTTCGCATCTAGGTTCCTCGAAAATTTGAAGAAGGTAGGCTCTTCTATCGAATTCCTCGCATCAAACGCTTCGATTCACTAGTAATGGATTTTGTCCGTGTGTGTTTCTGCAGAAGGGATCCAGGAGTGACCAAGAAGTTCAGCTGCGCGCGGAAATAAAGAAATTGTTGAAAGACGCGAGCTCCTTGTCACAGTACGTGATTCCGTTCATTTCAGGCTTTCGATGTCCATTATATGTATTACGCAGTTATTAGGCTCTTACGACAGGATTTCTGGTGCATTTTGCATGAGATCTGTGCATAGTAGTTATTGAAATCTATAATTGCTTCCTGTTGAAATGGAGTTTTGCAATCCTGCCTCTGTTGAATTCATAATACTTTATTAGTAACTGTTGCGGAAAGTATGCTTGAGAGCCTGACGGTTTGTGATAATGTGCATATTCTTTGTTGAGTTCTAGAGATACGGTGGCTTTAAGAGTCTTATTTTGTTGAAGTCGTTAGTCTTAGTATTATCGTGTTTATACTTGTTTCAGGCCATCGACATTTGCTCAGTCAGCAAAACTTAGAAGGTTGGCTGCTGCAAAGGAGAAGGAGCTTTTGAAATGTAAGTTTATCTGTCTTATTTTTATGGATGGGGGATCATGTTGAATGGATGTTCTAGTTGTTTTTAGTGTTGTTGGTGTTTATAGTTTTCCTAATATTTTGTCCATAGTTCTCCATCCTGCATGAATTGGGGCCTCTAACACATGCTTTGCCATCCAGTTCAACAGGAGAACAGCAAGGGATTGAAACAGTCTTATGATTTGTACCTACAAATTCTATTTATCGCAAAGGTAGTATTGAGTGTGTTAAAGTTGTTTAAGAGTTTTTTCTGTGTGTCTTGTTGGAATCTGATGAATTTAATCTGGACAGGTTGTGATATACTTTATCCTGATTTGTTGGTTCTGGAGGACTCCTGTTGCTGCAATATCTCAGCAACTTGTGGAGCCCTTTGGTAATATAAACCTCTTTCGTTCTTTTCTGCTTTGTTTTGAGTTTCACCAATCCTCCCCTAGTTGGTTTTTGTTTGAACATGACAAGTTTGATGCACTTACACTCATGATAATATTATACGCATATTTTGTGTGCGCTTGGAAAAAAATGGATGATAGGAGGGGGATGTTCATTATTATAGGAAGAATGCAGGACACTTGAGATAGTAGTTATACTATTATTTTTCTCTTGATTCAATATCTGCCTATCTGCAGGACGGATGCTATCTCTGAGTTCTGGAGGTACTTCAGACAGTAATGTTAAGGTAATGAATACTATCTGTGTTCTCTTTTCCCATTTATCTTCATATTCTGGACAAACCTTTCTGTGTATCCACTTTACTTACTTTTGATTTTTCTCTTTACAAGATTATTTTGCTACTATCACTAACTGTCAAGGAATATTTGTGTAATTTTTTTACGAAAAGCCTTGGTCTTTCAACCTTAGCTTTTGGTGACCAATTTTTAGTTACTGCCTATCATATATACATCATTTCCCGAAGGCTAAAAAAGGGCCTTCCATGATGAAACTTTCTAGACACTGACCATTGAGATTTATCCTCCATGTTGACGCATATCCATGTATGGCTTAAGTCCTGCCTTAGTGCCTAGTGGGACTAGTCCATGAGCTTGGTTTCAATGTTTATGTAAATCCATTTTTGACATTTAGACCTAGTAGAGATCACGGGATACTTGCCAATTTTTCAGGCGTAGACCAGATAAATATACATCGACATTGGCTAAAATGAACACGTAGGTGTATGAGGGGCCTACTTGTTAACCTGTATGATATTGTTTCCAAGACGATTGGAATATGAGTATGTGATAGATCAACCATTCTTGGTATTGTTGTTTTCACTTTCTATTGCTTTTATGTTATTGCAGGTTGGAATTATACCTTGGTTGATATTATCTACACGGGTTAGCAAATTTGTTGTTCGAATTCTCAAGTAGAGTGAAGAGTGTAGATGAGGAGCCCTTATCACAAGCAAAAGTAAAAATTAACTTCAATCGATGGTGTTGATGCAAAAGCTCGTGCTCCCAACTGCATCTGCATCTTGATCTACGGTCTGCAAACAATTTTCATGTTTTTCAATCTGTGTAAGTTCAGTTTTGGTTTAACGAGCAGAATGTCAACCTCTTGAGCATATTCAACGTATGTATATGATCATAGAGCCATAAAATGGTTGGCAAAAGAATACTGATGGTCTCTTTTTTGGGTAGACCCGCAGGGTGATTATTACTGTTCTTTTTCTCCCCTTTGTAGCATAGCAGGTGATATCAGTCCCACCGCCACCAAAATCAACCGTTTTCTCATTTTGTTTTTAGGGTTTAATGTTGTAAAGCCACAGAAGACGAATTCCCGATGAAGTGTTGTTATTTTAATGCCTGTCGGGTCCAAAATGTGTCAGGATACTCTCCTAGCATGACTTTTTTTATCTCTAAGACTCGAACTTGAAAATTAGTTAAAAGTGGACTTCACGGATAAGGTTGGAACTTGCTTTTTTAGGCTTGGAAAAATATTTAAATCGCCTAATCTTTCTGTGGAATTGCCACAGTGGGTTTGGAATGAGGAGCTTGGATTGGATGTAGACCTGCTCAATACTCTGCGTTTAATAATTATATAAATCACAGCATATATATATTTTTACATTATATATGTGATCAGTAAATAACTTAATATGCTTAAAATGCGTACATTCATCTCAAGATGCTTTTCCTTTCATGAAGGTTTTAATTAAAAAGTTCTTACAAATTTAGGGACTAAAACGATCCGTTAACTTTACGTGGACTGCATCTAGTAGGCCTTTTGGTTTTGGCACATGGGCCGCCACACCGTTGAAAAATGAAACGGCGTAATATGTAATTCTATCAATGACAAAAACAGCAGGAAGATTTGTTGAAAAAAAGCCCAAGAAAAAAATAAAATTGCACAAATTCAGGTGGGCAACCAAGTGGCCCCTTATCAGCTAGGGTTCTATTTTTCTTCCCTTTTCATCTTCATCGATAGCCAGCGAGATTTGTTAGGGTTTCTGCTAGCTCCCTGAAAATTATCATTCCCTCCAAAATTGAGCTTCTTTCCCGGCAGAATTCGGTTCCAGCTAACACCTGACCACCATGAACGGATCGCGAGGGTAAGCATTAACAACTTCGCCTTTCTTTCTCAATTGGCTTTGTGCGTTTTGCGTGCTTCTGTTTTTTCGCTGCTGCTGTTCTTGTTTTTAATTCTTTTGACGTTTAATTGCTTCTCAACGAGTAGTGTAGGAGTACTTCTTGTATAATTCGAGCTTGATGTCCAATATCCATTTCATGCTGCTGTGCATGTGTAGAAACCAGAATTTGCATATTATGTTATAGTATTGTGAAATTTTGTTATTGAACTGCCAATTGCCTTTTGTTTCTTCGCATTTGGGGTATATTTGTAGATTGTGTTAGGAGGGTATGTTTATGTGATTTTTGCTTTGTGGAAGATAAGTTTAGGGATGCTAGGTGTCAGGGAAGTGTGGGTTGGGTTTGGTTTTATTAACAGGTTGAGTGGGGATTTTTTTTCTCTTTCTGGGTATGGATAAATGAAGGGCAATGTTGGGGAGCGGGGGGGTTTCGGATGGGTACAAGGTCGGCTCAAAGAGACAAAGAATGATGGACTCAAATCCCTACTTCGCAGTGAGCAGCAGCACGGGTGGCTTTCAACCTTATGGCTATGGCGGTGGATTTCAGCCGCCTCCACTTCCTGTGGTTCGTCTGCGGGGACTTCCTTTCAACTGCACCGACATCGACATTTTTAAGTTTTTTGCTGGACTGGACATTGTGGATGTCTTGCTTGTCAACAAGCATGGAAGGTTCACGGGAGAGGCTTTTGTTGTGTTTGCTGGAATCATGCAGGTTGAGTTTGCTTTACAGAGAGATCGACATACCATGGGGCGTCGATATGTGGAAGTTTTCAGGTGTAAGAGGCAGGATTATTACAATGCTGTCTCTGCAGAGGTGCATTATGAAGGAATCTACGACAATGATTATCTTGGAAGTCCACCTCCATCTAGATCAAAGAGATTCAATGACAAGGATCAAATGGAATACACAGAGATTTTGAAGATGCGAGGTCTTCCTTTTTCTGCCAAAGAATCTGACATCATTGACTTTTTCAAAGACTTCAAACTAGTTGAAGAAGGGATGCACATTGCTTGTCGCCCAGATGGGAAAGCCACTGGAGAGGCATATGTGGAGTTTGTTTCTACGGAGGAGGCTAAGAGAGCTATGAGCAAGGACAAGATGACAATCGGCTCTAGGTACGTGGAGCTCTTTCCTTCAACACCAGATGAAGCCAGACGGGCAGAATCAAGATCAAGGCAGTGAAATGAAGCAGCAAACGAGATCTTATTTCGGACTTGTTGTTTTAGTTTTCGTCCCAGTAATCTTTGTTCGGTGCAAATTACTTTCTTGTTTCAAAGGTTATATGCTCAGTGTGTTGATATACTTGTTATAAATTTGGATGTTTGGGCTCAAGTTTAATATAGTTATTACTTTGTTTTGGCATTTTTAAGCATTACCATCTGAAAAGTATGAACTCGAAAGAATAACCCTAAGTTCATGCTGCTATTCATATACATGAACTTTCAAAATTCTACTATTCCTGCTAAAGCAAAAGCGTCTAAGTCATATAGCAGTTGGTATTTGATTTCACATCCTATTCCGTTGGGAATTATGACACATTGGCGTAAGATGGTAACAAGGCAAAAATAAGCCTCCTTTTTTACTTATATATAAAAAACAAGACTCCTTTTTATATTCAATAATTAGTAAAACAAAATAGTTAACTCCTTCAAAAAAGTAGTTTTATCTTGTGCATTCAGGAGAAAAGGGCTAAAAAGAGAAACTAGTGTTCTTTTAATTCAATTGTATCATCTTCAAATTCATTACAGATTATCATTTTTTTACCCCATAGACTTCATCTCCTACATAATGCCTCTTATCACCATCATGTTGCCGACCATATTCACTTTCTTTGCTACGGCGTTTGTCTTCTCGGTCTTCTCTCCTGCCTTCTCGCCTGCCATCCTCTGCCCGTCTCTTTTTATAATCTCTGTCATCTCCTAAGTCTCCTCTGTGACCATCATCTCCGTTTCTTTTTCTGTAATCTCTATCTTCATGCCTCTTTCTGTAATCACCACTATCTGAACTTCTCTTTCTGTAATCCCGATCATCTCTCCCACCACTATCATGCTCTTTTCTACGATCACCTCTTCCATAACCTTCATGTTCTTTACCTTCCTTCCTGAGATCAATGTATCCTTCTCTATCCCTTCGCACCTCAGAATACCCACTGTCTTTACTTTCATGATGTTCCTCCTCTCTGCCCCCTCTACTTCTGTCACTTCCCCTGCTTCTATCACTTGAAACTTTCTTTTTTGGATCCCTAGCTTTTAGCACTTTACTTCTCGCGTGCATCTTTAGTTTATCTATATCAGCTTGATCGGGACTGCCATGTGTCTTCTCTTGTCTGGGGTTCTCAGAAGTGTCTCCATCAAATACCATATCATATCTGCAACAATTTTTTACTATGCATCACACACAGTAAGAAAATCATGGAAACCAAGATGAATGATTACAAACCTTGAGTTGTCATCTCCACCACGTTGTGCGTTAATGTCTCTGAGAATGTATTTTCGGGGCTGCTGTATAGCGGCAGAACCCCCATCGCAATCTTTAGCCATGTGATCAGGAGCCCCGCAGTTGAAGCAGCCTCTTCCTGCAGCAGATATGATAGAATATAAATACAAAATTGTACTCTTAACAAGATTCCTCACTGAAATGAACTACAACAATTTGCTATCCCAAGAAAGAAGTAGCCCATAGTTGGAACCAAAAGAAAAAGTAGATCTCCTTATTTATAAATCAATTATGCTTTTGGCACATGAAAATAGAATCAGGCTACTGTTGGCAGAATTCTAACCAAAGCAGAGTGACTGTCTGCAGATGAACCAAAAGAAAAAAAAGATCTCATTGTTGGAGGGTTTAAATAAATTCGCTCTTATTCTAGGGATCAGATGTGCCTTAATTTATGCGCCAAAAAGGTCTCTTGGATTGTAGTTTTAACCAAGTTTACCTTTCTCCACTCGGTTGTCTTTGCGCCTGTATTGGGACCATAACTTTGCAACGCTCTGACTAAAATCCACATGTATTCTTCTATCATCAATCAGAGCATTATCCATCTGCCAGAGAAGTCAGATAAAAGAATTCAGCAAAACTATCCTTTGGAACAAACAACTAGAAGGGCTATTTCGTTGAGAACTACAGGAGAACTAAGAATATTTTCCTGGCTGAAAAAGTAGAAGTTTTACAGTTACATTACATTAGCAATTGATTAACAACCACATATGTGAAGTTACTGTAGCAAAACACGTATAATTTTAAGATAGTGTTTCCTCATTTTCTTTAAGTTATTTTGGGTGGCTGAAAAAAAAAGGTGTTTTAGAGCTAAAGTTTATAGTGACTGTGATAGTCCAATGTCATAGGCTATTAGGGCAATTTTCAAACTTAGATTTCTTTAATCAATCAATAGATGTGCCACAGGTGTCTACAATGGTATCTTTATTATCTTGCCCCAGCTTCAGTCTCCCAATTTAGGCAAATCCTGCTGCCATTCTCATTTTCTTCTCCATCCCTATATCAGTAATCGATTCCTAGCAGAATGCAACGAGGTCCTATTGCATCCAATGTTTAAGATAAGAAAGATGCACTTTCGCTTTGACATACCTTCCAATATGCTTGTTCACACGACTCTCTGGTCTCGAACTCTGTGTTGAAAAAAAAAAGTATGATAAGGGGAAAAGCACAAGTCATTTGAAACATGCCACGAACAACCAGAGAAACATCTAAAGTTTGCTCACCATGCAACTATAGAAAAGAAGAAACTATTATGCATTCTGGAGTAGATTGAGAAGAAAATAAAAGCATGCATAAAGAAAAAATAAGTAAATTTGATGATAGTATAGAATGAATCTAACATGTGCATTTGAAAGTGTGTGCATGTGTCTGCAGTGGTGGAGACATTGAACATTCTCACATTGTCACCACTGAATACATCAGTCAAACGATGTCCTCTGTAGGATGGAACATCTGAATAGGTAGACAAGGCAACTAGGTATATTGAAATTGGCGGCTTAGCTAGCAAAGTTCATGTTAATCAAATCAAGGATGTAGTACCAAAAGTTCCACTCAATCAATATATAACACAAGCATCATTTTCAATCTCTATACTTTTGGAGCCAAGTTTAGGATCCATGTGTTCAAGTAAGAATCATTCCAAACAAGCCAATCAACTAGTGTTCCTAGAAGCCAATGGGGTTGGGCCATGGTGAGGTGTTAGGGGATCTCTTAAGAGGTCATAAGTTCAAATCAACTTATATATATATATATTTATATAAAATGCTCCTCATGCTAAGTTGCTGGATGTTTTGGTTTAGATCATTGTGCAAAGACTTAATTTCATGGTAGTGGCATGAAATTGATGACTGTAGGGTATCTATCTGTTAAATAAATCAAAATCCAGCACAAGAAAGAATACATTTTCAATATGACTAAGTTACCTAAAAGCTTTATAATCACATAGCATTGTTGGCCTCGGGAAAAAGTAGAAATGACAATCCTGATACCTTTCTATTTCAGGCACTTCAAGCAAATGTGTGTGTCCTAACTAGTAAGATGATTCATATGTGTGCACACCAAGGACACATAGCTGTGCATGCGCTCATATGCTCAGAAAGAATGGGTAAAAGACATACCTATAAATGCATAGCACAAACTGTCTCCAGTCTTGTAATCACGGATTATTTCAGCCCTGCAATTGTTTATGCAAGATAAGAATTTGATTTTACTCTGAGTCACACAGGCTCAAACCCAACAACTAAACTTAGTTGAAAAAAATATTTTATGTACTAATACTCACGATAAACAAGTTCCAAAACGTGAGAAGATTGTATGCAGGTCCTCATCCTGCATAATAATAATGAAAAAAACAATAAACAATTAAGAAGAGCCTTAGTGTGGCATATTGCAAAAAAGGGAGGGAAAGAATACGCATCCCTACAACAAAACCAAAGAACAAGCCTTGCCTCGGTAACAGGATTCAGCTTGCAAACAAATAGGACATTGTCAGGAGGCTTTATCTCAGCCTCAGGAATATCTCCAATCTGTGATACAAGAGACCAGACAAAAGAAGCTTAACAGATGCAGACAGAGGATCCTATCCAGAAATAGAACATCAGGATAAATGATTACGACACTTACACTCTCTAGTACAACTGCACTTTCTCGTGCTTTCTTCTCTTGAAGAATCTCCTCGAGCTCTCCCGGGCCCAATTGCTCGTCCATAGGCACCCAATCATCTTCAAGCCGCACATCGTCATCAACCTAGTTACAGTAACACAAGGTAATGGTTTGATAGAAATGATGCATAAAACCCAGACTATTAATAATCTTCAAGTCAAAAAACTGATTGCTTGCCACAAAAAGAATTCATGCTTCCAATGGGTACATAAAGACTCAAACTTCTACTTCTTTAGACCAACAATATGCTCATAAATACCAAAGCCAGAAGTTACAAATACCTCATCCTTTGGTTTTCCTTCTGGAGAAGCGCCAGGAATCAAAGCTGCTAGTTGAGGAGGATCTTCAAAAGGATCATCGAGAATATATGTGTGTTTGATTCTGTTTAAAAGAAAAACATAGTATATGTCATTAAACAGTGGATGCCATCAAGTAGACAGGAACATGGACCTAAGAAGAATAACAAACCGAATATTTTTGTATGGTTTGTGCTTTTCGTCAATATAAGTTTCATTTATTCTAGTCAGAGTCTCAAGACCTTCTGCTATCTCCCCAAAGACCTGCAAAGACAACATTTTCTTGAGCGATGCCACTATATAATCTAGGCCAAACAAGGAACCATAAATGAGTCCCACAACTTACAGTATGCTTCCCATCGAGATAGTCGAGGTCATTACGCAATGTGAAGTAGAACTGGAGGAGAAAAAACAGTCTCAATAGCACACAAATAAGATAACGTTTGAAAAAAAATGCATGGAAACAAAAGTATTAAGGTATACATTGCTCCAAATCCACATTAAACAAACCAAACAATTTAATACCTGAGAAGCATTTAGATTCTCTCCAGCACTAGCCATACCAACAATCCCTGTCTTAGAATGCTTCAAATCAAGATGAATTTCATCACTAAAAAATCGAGCTTGTTCACCGTAGAGAAACCTGAGGTATGAACAAGATGTGGAATGAATATCCAAAGCTTACTGCAGAATCTTTAAACCACTGAATCAATAGTATAAACAAATTAGAAGAAGTAACCACATTCAAAGTTTTGCCCATACAATCTATAAAAGTCTCTTACTTGTAGATCGAATCACCACCGGTTCCTGTACCAGTTGGGTCACCAGTCTGTGCCGTAAAATCCTTCTGAACAGTGTGAAATAAGCAACCATTATAATACTTAATCCTGGAACAACAAAATAGTACATTAAGACCATGAGAACCTAAATGGGAATTCATATTGAAAAACAACCGGACAATAATGACAAAAATATTGAAAAAGAAAATCAAAAGGGGCAACTTTGATACACGCAATGTGAATAAAACTGAGCAGAAATTCCAACTAAGATAGAAAATCCATCGACAAAATAGTTTTGATGGGTGGGGCATCGCGATACTTACTTGCAAAGCTTGAGGAAGTTTTTGCAGGTCAAAGGGCATCTGTCTGTGTATAAATCAACAACAATGTCGCCAACACTTGTAACTACCAGCACTGACATGCTTCTCTGTTGATTTTATTTGGTTGATGAGAAAGAAAACAAAAGAATTGATTGCTGTATTCGTAAGTTAAGGATGCCGGAGGAAGTTTTCCGATTCGAGAAAGATTGAGGATAAAGCAGATAAGAACGAAGGTGTTCGTCTTGGCCGATTTTTTTAGGTTTTTGGTTCTGTTCAAAAAAAGAGAAGCAAAATCGAGAGTTCCGATCGGCTGTATGTAAGCCGACCCAAACCGTCTCATAAAAATGGTTAAAAACTTAACTCGACCCGAATTGAGTTGGACTATCCTCGTTATGGTTACTGGTTAGTAATGAACGACAGGTCCTTGTTTTTCTTATTCATCCTAGTTATTCTTTTAAAAAATTATTTTTGTATTACACTCGAGGATGAGCAAAAGGAGAGTAGAAGAGTGCGTTTAGATTTTAAAAATATGACTTAACTAGTCCTATATCCGCGCTACGTGGGTGTATTATTATTTATTAATATAAAATATAAAATATAAAATTTCATGCAATTAAAATATACTATTAGCATAATAAGATCAAAATTTTAGTTTTTAGAAATATCATGAATTTTTTATTATCTTAATAATATATATATGCAATATATTCAAAAGGTGAAAAAAAATTAATAATTTTTTATCATAGTATAGTATAGTAGAAGGTTTTGATTCTTTTAATATACTCCCTCCGTCCTTTTATATTGGACGTCGGGAGTAGAATCACACTTATTAAGAAATGGGCAGAGGGTGATGCAAGCTGTCGGTGGCCCAAGGCCATGTGTGGGCCCAACTTGCATTTTTAATGGGTTTTGCTTTCCAAATCCAAA
>NBIL01129651.1:0-10878 GCA_002752925.1 Viola pubescens var. scabriuscula | reverse complement strand
TAGCTTTTTGATAAACTAGTATGGTTTTTCATTTCTAATTATCTTTTTTCATCATTTTAATTACTTTTCAATTTAAATTGACAAATTTAAAATTAATACAGTATGTTTTATTAATTTATATAAAATAAATAAAAATTATAATTAAAAAATATCATCTAATTCTCTAAAAATTAAAAATACGACAATTAATACTCGGAAGTTAGAACACTCTTTTCCCCTTATTTCTGTTCCAATCAATATCAGTCAGTATCTCAAAAATTCCAACATTTCAATCATTTTTTCTGTGCGAACCTTGAAGTTGAACTCAGAATCTTAAATCCATCATCTTTAGTAAAACCTACCCATTCTTCATCTTGTATTTGCGTAAAAGATCCAGCATTTGCGATTCCAGCTGTTTTAGGACATGGCAAATCCACCTCATATAGCTATTCTTGGAGCTGGCATCTTCGTCAAGACTCAGTACATTCCAAGATTAGCAGAGATCTCTCATCTCTTCGTTCTCAAATCCATATGGAGTCGGTCTGAGGTGAAACCCACACTCTAAACTTCTTTCATATTTCCTCAAAAGAGTTGTTTTTTCCTTTTTCTAAATCACTAATAAGTGTGTTTTTGTGGATAGGAATCTGCAAGAGGTGCTGTGGACGTAGCATCTAAGCATTTTCCTGGAGTGGAATGCAAGTGGGGCGAAAAGGGTCTTGAAGAAATTATCCAAGATGACTCCATTCTTGCTGTCGCTGTGGTTCTTGCTGGACAATGTCAGGTTCACTCTCTTTCCTGGAGGGAAGCTTTTTAAATTGCTGTTCATTAGCGTCCGCTTTATTATCTTATCCTAATTTCTTGTCGATTTATATCTCGTGGAAGTAAATTGGACGTTTCTGTATTTGAAATCCTTAGGCATGTCAACTGAGTTTAGGTGCCATTTCCAGTTTTTCATTGATGCAAAGCGAATGGGGCATGACATTTGGAAAAGTTTGACATTTACTTGTGTAGGGTAGCGTGGGAGAATCGTTAATTTTCCAGAGCTACCAGTATTTGGTATATTTCATGCACTGGTTGTTATAGTTCTGCACCATGAATCTGATTCTAATAGATTGGATTCATTGATACATGAACATTTTCTGTAAACCCCTTTCTGTTGTTTATGCTTAACAGCCTTTGCTCATTGTTGAACTACAATGTGCTATTGCTCATAAAATAGCATGCAGATCGACTGGATGAATAGTTGATGACATCTAGGACTCTAGCATCATTCTATGGTTTACTATAAGAAGTTAGTGGACCCAACTCGTGTGGGATTAAGAGTTACAACTGTATTGTCATCTTATATATATTTTCTTTCTAAATTAGACCTGCTTTGGTTACATATTTAAGTCAGGTAATGTTGTTTATGTAGGTTGATACCTCACTGAGGCTGCTAAAGGCAGGAAAACATGTCCTTCAAGGTATTCACATGCTTTAAGTAGCAATAAACTGAATGCAGGCCCAATAGTTTTGTTCCCAATCTGCTATTATAACGAACAAAATAAAATGAAAATGAAGACTTGCATCTCCCATGCTTCTACATCATGCCACTTCAGAATTCCTTGTATTATTACTAAAAGATTATATTCTTTTCCACATACGTCCTCTAATTTATTATATTAACGTTTCCTTTTTGCTATGGCATGGCTTTCAAATTACTGGCCAAAATTTGGTCATTCTGAAGAGAAACCTGCAGCATCTTGTAAGTAGAACTCCTTTTTCTTTCCCTATATGTTTACTCATAACTACACCTCCACTTTTAAGAACGAGTCTCAATTCTTCCAAGTCCAAATAGTCACTGAGTTTCTTTCCCCTCATAGACTTAGTTGCAGGTCTTCTGCATGTTGTTCTGAGACTTATACGGACAATTGTATATTTGCTAGCACCTTCTTTCACTATGAACTATATTCTATGTATGCAACATGTTCATGAAATTTTTGTTCTGAGGCAACTGAATAGTTTTTTTCTTGACAATGCAGCTACAACGGAAATAGAAACTGCTCTGTCAAGCTACAGATCTATTTCTGCCAATTCTCCAGGCAATCCAGTTTGGGCCGTGGCAGAGAATTATAGGTTTGAACCTGCTTTTGTTGAGGTACTTATTTTAAAATATTCACTTTGCCTAGAAGTACTAGGATGCTATGAACTAACTATTACTTCGTCAGGGCAAGAAACTGATTGCTGATATTGGAGACATGAAGACTGTTCAAGTCATTGTTGAAGGGTCAATGAACAGTGGAAACCCATATTTTTCGAGCTCTTGGCGGCGCAATTTCACTGTATGTATTTTATAGTTAACATGCATAAATTTATTCATGAAGATAGCAATTGCAACTGTCTGTATGTTTTGAACTACCTATCTGCTACTCATCTATCTGGCAGCCATGGACTGCCACATAGGAAATGAGATAAAAGAACTAAAAATATGTTTAGTTATGCTGTGGTTGATGCATAGCTCCAGTTCCATCTGCGACACTGTCAATGGAATAGAGTTTTTTGAATAATTTTGAAGAAAATTGTAGTAGTCTAGTTGATGAGTGCAGCACTGTTGGTGAAATGTCTTGCGGGCTGTTTGTTGTGTGATTTCTGGTTTTTCCACCATGCTTATCACAATTGATTTTTTTAATCTAGGTTTTAATAATGTGTGTTCCTCTCTGCAGGGAGGTTTCATTCTAGATATGGGGGTTCATTATATTGCAGGATTGAGAATGGTAATCTGTCTCTTTGCACATACCTTATTCACAGTGTTCTTTGTTACTTAAGTACTGTCTTCCCATGATCATGAAGAATACTATGGTCCAAGTGCCTACATTTTTTTTCTGTTTTACTACATTTCCCAGTGGCCATTCTTGTTGAAAGGTGGATTTTCTTGCCAAAAGGGGGGGAAATGCTTGAGTCCCTAGTTTATAATTAAACTCACATGAAAATCTTGTAGAAGTGGCTTTGTTGTGTTTAATGAATTTGTTGACCTCATACTCCTAGAGTACTTGAAGAGTGCTTTTCTAGGGTATGGGGACTAGTAAAGGCAAAAATTGATTGCCATCGTGATTGGATCAATAGAAGTAGGACATGTAAGCTGTAAGGGTTCTATCTATCTGAATTGAATCCTTCAGTAGGGAATTGAGGTGACAGCTTTCCTCTTCTTTGCTGAACATCCTGAGTGGATATAGATGCTTGAAGCTAGAGACTTCTGATGTGTCTTCCAATTTGTACATGAATTCTACTTATTTTGCCACGTTGATTTCCCATATGTAGAAGAAACTTAATAGAATGTGTTCTATGTCAGGTCAACTATACTTTGTAAATAGATACCAGACTTGAATGGTGACCATTCCCTTACTCTGTTAATTCTTATTTTGGCTTCTGAACTTACTTTTTCTGTCCATGCAAGTAGCTTGTTGGATGTGAGGTGGCCTCGGTGTCAGCTATGACCTCTCATGTGGATGAAACATTGCCTCCACCTGATAACATATCCTCCCTCTTGTAAGTTTTTTCTGCATGGAGTTGAATTCCAAGAAAAAATATCTTCACACATGATTGGGTGCTTAACGTTTAATGGGATTTTCTCTCTTAGTCGTCTGGAGAATGGATGTTCTGGAGTTTTTGTGATGGTTGTCTCCTCAAAATCACCCCAGGCATGAGTTTAACTGATAACTTTTTAATATCTTGGAATACATTTATTATTATTACACTCGTAACAGTTTTGTGTTGATAGATAACATGGCGAGTTGTTGGCTTAAAGGGAACACTGCAACTTGAGCGTGGAAACAAAGATGGACGACATGGTTATGTGGTATAGCAGAACTACATTAAAGCTTTAAGCAAACCTAATGTTTTTGTCCTGAGCTTTTCCTCTGATTTATTGGATTTATATACTAGTAGATTGAATTATTATTTCAGTAACAACCTTCATTTCATATGTTTAACGTTTCAGGTTACACTTTATGGTGCTGATGGCCATAGTAAAAGCTCCTTCTACCCATTCAGTGGAGTGACTGAAGAATTAAAAACATTCTTACATGACATTTCACAGGCCAGCCTAAAGGTAGCATAGGATAATTGGCTTCTAAATGTACTAACGTGGTTCATTCGACATTCATCCATGCTCTATGCCTTAATTCACTAACCATTATTACATCTCTCTCTCTCAACCTCAATCTTCTCTAGGTTAACTTTGTTAATTATTTACTTATTTTTAGAACAGCTAACTCTGTCTTGGGTGACTATAGCCTGTCACCATTTCTTTAAATTGCCATCATGTTCTCTGTTGCAGAAGGGGAGTAGCTATGAATCTGAGCCACGACTATCTTTCATAGAAGGAGCCAGAGATGTTGCTCTGCTAGACGCGATGCTTGAATCTGGAGAAAAACATGGAGCCCTAGTTCAGGTGAAAAAAGTTTAAGGTTGAGGCAACTGGGTTTTATAGTTTATATTTTATTTTTAGAATGGAAGTATTGTTGAGAATCAGAAGTTTATATAGAGGAAGATATTGTGGAATGCTACTTTGTTGACACAACATAAAGAACTCAATGAAGTTTGAAAACATGCTATGATGTATTTTTCAATGTTTTAGATAAGTGATCAAATAGAGAAATAGTCAGGGAGATTCATGCTCTTCAAATTGTAAAGTCCCGACGTGGCGCGAGGGTAGATCGATCCTCTTCAACAGTTGTTTAAGTCAATGTTATTGAATTAAATTCTTATAACTCTTGGAATTGGATCCTTTAAGGCACATTAGTGAATTTCTAAAAGTTACTGTTAAAGAGTTGAAAACTTGGATGGGAATACCTTTGTTAAACTGGAAACTTCTTAGTTCTGTGTACTGAGTGTTAAGACCTGAGTGGATTGAAACAAGAATATATGAATCTTAATTCAAGACCTTGGATTTGTCATCTGTGAAACTGAACTAACTTTTCATTGTTTAGATTTATGATTCAAACTCTGCTGCATTCCCAACATATCCTCTCTCCATTACTTAAGTTCTGAATAATATTTGATCGCCAATATCTTACATCTCAGTTGAGCTTAGAGTTGTATCTCTATACTCCAATAAACTTGGTAGATTGTTGAACAAAATTCACTGTACTCTGTAAATGTTTCTGCATGCATTATTTCCATTGATTTATGGCAACAGGGAAGTTTCATTGCTATGGTGGGGAACCTTCACTCCATTATTTAACTGTAAGGAACCTCTGCTATTACTTGCTCTTTGACTTCTATTTACAAAAAATGATTAAGGCATAGGATGTAATTAGGTGCCTGCCTTGGTCTAGTTTTCTTTCCTAATTATTTTCTTTTTTGTTCGACTCTATTACCCTTTCGGCAAGAGAGTAGTCCCGTTCGAGCATGGCTGGGTCCAAAATGGCCCCATACAACCATACTCGAACCTAAGACTAAGTTAAGGGTGAACAAGTCCCTTATCGCTCGACCACCACTAATGTCAGTCTCCTAATTCCATTTTGATGTTGCTCTTTTCTTGGAGGGAGGGATGCAACGCTACAGACTTGAATAGACAATAAATTGATGTATAAGCCGGAAGGATTAGGGTCTTATTCAAAACTAAACTTTTGCTTTTACCTTTTCTGGTCATGACCTATTAATGTTATGTCCCAATCTAGAAGTTAGACATTTTCTGTGAAAGATAAAGACAGGGTAGATTGTAGCATGCTTGCTGGCCATGTTGATAACCACTCAAACATGTAGTAATAAGCATTAAATGGCTGAATGGCAACATCTCAAGGAGGTTGGAAAATTGCCTTATTGCAATGTTTCAGTTGCTGAAATGCAAGTTGCCAGATAAAAACATTAACCAAACTGTGTTTTACATGTTGTCTTTGTGAGAGTAGATATTGGTAATATGGGCATATGTAAAAACGAATGCCCATACAAGTCAGACTCAGTATACTGTGACTCACTAAGAATATGCCGGTAATTAATAAGTGATTGGTGTGATTGAGTTTAATATTCTCATCATTTAAGTAAGAAATTGCTAGTTTGATTTGTACACTGGTTACTTGCTACGTGAATTTTACCCTAAAATAAGTCGACCGAATGCAAATAAAATTAATTATGCCTAGTGAGTTTAAGTTTTAAGTAGTTTAAATTCTTAAATTTCTTTCATTTAGTAAGATTCAAGTTTTAAGGTTTCATTTGCCACAGTTGTCAGCCAGTAGTTCCCAAATCATCATCGTTTAATGTAAACCCAAAAGATGAGTTGCCGAACAAGATTTAGTTTCCTGTCGAGAAGGGGACCCATTTTGATGGTATTATTTTACGAGGTGATTTTGCTTTCTTTTACATTTGTGTTGGGTGAAAGAGAATGACAGAATCTTCAAAACCAACCGCACCTAACATCAATACTCTCTCATTATTTTTTTCTCAACTGCCTCTGATTGACAATACTTAAGGCCAAGAACGAAACAATAATGGCAATTTGGATGCAAGAAGTTAGCAGTTGTTTTCAAGATTCATTGCTTGGCCCCCATGAAAGTCAATTTGTAGGGATTGATAAGTGTCAGGGTATGGAAGAACCAGACGAAGCAAAATAAATTATCTGGTCAAGTTGAAAAGTAGGTAGTTGTCTTTACAAACGAAATTAGTTTTTTATCCGAAAAAAAAAATTAAAAAAATACGAGGATAACGAAAAACAAACTTAACTATATAAGAAAAACAATAAAAGAAAGAATCTAATTGTAAAAAAGCCAAATATAATTCAATACCATCTTTTATTTATTTTCATATTTATATGATCAAGTCCCAACTTCCAAGTGAAAACCAAAATACGTGTGAAGAGTAGTAAAAATGCATGAGGAGGAGAGCATCTAAAAATCATGCAAAAACCAAGATATGTGAAAAATTAATGATAAAAATGAGTATGGGATGTTTTGTACTACAAGTACTTCTTTTTAAGTATGGATTTCACCGATATGTAATTGATACGAATAAAATTAATTCGAACCGGCAAGTAAAATACGGAGTAAGTCCCAAAACAGAACAGCCCCTCCCTAGCTTGGTCTTTCCCCTTGTATTGCCTGGACCGACTCTTGTCCTCTCACGTGTGGCCCAGTCCCCTGAGTTACTACTCTTATTTTAATTTTTATGGCACATTAATATTTATAACCACCAAACAAAAAGAAAATTAAAAAGATTTAAAACAAGAAAGCATTACAGTACTATGAGGTAACTAATGGAGCAAATAACGGTAGAGGAATTATACTTATTCGTTACATGATAATGTTCGGATATGAATAATTTTATATTTTAGAAGAGTCGAACAAGAAAAAAAAAAGAGTGTTATTTTCGTTTTAAAATACAGTGTCATTTTTGTGATACACAAACCAATAGTTTATTTTTTTAGTCAAACTATGAATTATCTTTCTAAAAAATACAACCTTTTAACTTTTTTCCATTAGCTGAAAATTCTACCATTTTTAGAAAATAGACATTAATGTCAAGATTAAGGAAAATTGTTTTTAATTTGTTTATCACAAAAGATGTTAAAAGCCTAAAAATTTCATTTCTTACCCGATTATCAAACCCGTTTCTTTACTCATAATGAAAATATAAACTAACCAGCTCTGCTACAGCTTCGTGTGCCTCACAGAGTTGGAGCTTCTAGGTTGTTAAATTCTCTTCTTCTTTTTTCACCGAAACAAAAATGTTCAATCTTTCGTTGTTCAAAGTCTTGAAACCACACGTGTTCACTTCTATATTAGTAGTTCACACTTCACTCTCCATGCTCTCCATGATTCTTTAACTTGTCCATTTTGGTCCTCTTCTACCAAAAACTAAAAATTCAAAAGACTTGTTCTTGATTGTTGCACCTTGTCAAGCTTTAACTCCAAACTCTTAAACCATCAACACCATTAGCACCAAAAGAAAGAAAAAAGAAAGAAACTTCAACACCAGTGACTAGTAGATAAGAAGAAGGTACGTACATTTCTACCGTCCCTCTTGTTTTCTTGAGAATTATTATGCAGATGACAAATGGGTACTTCTAGTTAGAGTAGTTTAGGTAGGTGTTGAAAGCTTGATTCTTTGTTTTGTTAGTGTTAGGTTGAACAATAAGTAAATATGTTTCTTGTAGCTATGAAAAGTTGCTAACTTTTTGTGCTTTACATTGGTTGCTTGTTGTTTTTTGACAAAATGGGGTATGCATTTATTTGTTTCTTTATTGCAGTAGATCTGTTGGTTTGGAGCAACAAATCTATTATTATCACTGATTTTCTTCTCTGTTCTTGTTTATGCTGTTTGGTGACTGAGAAAAAAAAAATAGTACTCTGCACAAGAATGATTCTGTAGGTTTCTTTTTTGGTGGGTCTTTAATTGAATGAGTTAAAGAAGTCCATTTCTCTGACGATTGAGTCTAAATGCAAATGATATGGTTTCTGGGTAATGAATTACTTTTCACTTTTATTGTTATTACCTCTACTGTCATTTTCTTTGATTTTCCTTTTTATCTTCTCTCAAATCACCTAAATGGATGCTTCTAGTTGAAATATTAATCTTTTGATCTTTCTTGCTTTGATTTTGCAGAACATTTTTCGCTTTCGATTTGGGAGCTTTCATTGAGGAACCTGGTGTCACTCTGTAGTCTGTAACTTTGCTCTTTACAAGGTTCTTTAATCCTCTATCCTCGCTCTAGTTCCTAACCTTGAATTGTCCATCTTTCATTCTCTGTGCTGTTTTCTGTCATATTCCCCTCATGACCCGAGTTTTCTTGTAAGGCCACCCTCAATAAAGAAGCTTGGCTTTTGGTCCTAATCCTTTTTGGATAGTTGAGTTGCTCATCTACCTTTTAAATCCACATCCCAGAGTATCACAATTCTGAAAGCCTACACTTTTCTAGTATAATTATCGGTAACTGCACTTTCCACAATTCCAATTTGTTAGTGTAAGTTAAGGAAAGATGCAGAAGCCACCACAGGCTGTCGATTTTGCTCTAAAAGAGACCTCACCGAAGATTGGTGCGGGGGCCATCACTGGTGATAAGCTTTCCTGCACTTATGATCTTGTTGAGCAAATGCAATATCTTTATGTTCGGGTGGTGAAAGCTAGAGATTTACCTGGCAAAGATGTAACCGGTAGTTGTGATCCTTATGTTGAAGTGAAGCTTGGAAACTACAAAGGAATCACCAAGCATTTTGAGAAGAAGACCAACCCCGAATGGAATCAGGTCTTTGCCTTCTCTAAAGATAGAATTCAGGCTTCAGTTCTGGAGGTGTTTGTGAAGGATAAGGATGTTGTTTTAGATGACTTGATCGGTAGGGTTATGTTCGAGCTCAATGAAATCCCAAAACGTGTTCCACCGGACAGCCCTCTGGCTCCACAGTGGTATAGACTTGAAGATCGAAAGGGTGACAGAGTTAAGAATGGAGAGCTGATGCTGGCTGTTTGGATGGGAACTCAAGCAGATGAGGCATTCCCAGATTCTTGGCACTCTGATGCAGCAACAGTTGGCCCTGATGGGGTTGCAAACATCCGATCCAAGGTATATCTTTCACCGAAACTGTGGTATGTTAGGGTCAATGTAATTGAAGCTCAAGACTTGATACCTAGTGACAAAAGCCGGTTCCCGGAAGTGTTTGTGAAAGCCAACCTTGGAAATCAAACATTTCGAACTAGGACATCCCCTAGTAAGACTGTAAACCCAATGTGGAATGAAGACTTGGTATTTGTAGCTGCTGATCCTTTTGAGGAGCCTTTACTATTGACAGTGGAAGACAGATTGGGATCGAACAAAGATGAAATCTTGGGGAAGTGTGTGATTCCTCTGCAGCTTGTGCAGAGGAGACTAGACCATAAGCCGGTGAACACCAGGTGGTTTAATCTTGAAAAACATGTGACTGGAGAAGTGGAGCATAAGAAGGAGATTAAATTTGCCAGTAGGATTCATTTGAGGGTCTCGCTTGATGGCGGATATCATGTGTTGGATGAATCAACACACTACAGCAGTGACCTTAGGCCAACGGCAAAGCAATTGTGGAAGCCCAGCATTGGCATTTTTGAAGTAGGAGTTCTGAGTGCTGTTGGACTGATGCCTATGAAGACGAGGGATGGCCGGGGAACAACGGATGCATACTGTGTGGCTAAATACGGACAGAAATGGGTTCGTACAAGGACGATTGTTGACAGCTTCACACCAAGGTGGAATGAGCAGTACACATGGGAGGTTTTCGACCCATGTACCGTCATTACCATTGGGGTATTTGATAATGGGCATATACATGCAGGAGCCGGAGGGGGAAAGGACGCAAGGATTGGGAAAGTGAGGATTCGGCTATCTACACTCGAGACTGATAGAGTTTATACACATTCATATCCTCTTCTGGTTTTGCAACCTTCAGGAGTGAAGAAGATGGGCGAAGTTCAGCTAGCTGTGAGGTTCACATGCTCTTCTCTGATCAATATGTTGCACATGTATTCACATCCATTGCTGCCCAAAATGCACTACATTCATCCTATGTCAGTGATGCAGCTCGATAGCTTGAGGCACCAAGCCACGCAGATTGTCTCGATGAGGTTAAGCAGGGCCGAACCACCTCTGAGGAAAGAGATTGTGGAATATATGCTTGATGTGGATTCTCATATGTGGAGCATGAGGAGGAGCAAGGCTAATTTCTTCAGGATTATGAATGTTCTCGGCGGGTTAATTGCTGTCGGGAAATGGTTTGATCAGATATGCAATTGGAAGAACCCTCTTACCACCATTTTAATCCATGTCCTTTTCATAATCCTGGTTCTTTATCCTGAGCTAATCCTCCCCACTGTTTTCCTGTACCTCTTCCTGATTGGTATTTGGAACTTCCGGCGGAGACCGAGGCACCCTCCTCACATGGACACCAGGCTGTCCCACGC
>NBIL01129641.1:0-11723 GCA_002752925.1 Viola pubescens var. scabriuscula | reverse complement strand
CTCTTATTGGAATAAAACTAGCTATTTCATGGAACATAATTGACAAGAGAGGAAAGCATGAAATATAACTGACCATTGATGAAGCCCATTATTGACATAATTATACACCATAGGTTTGATTACTAACCATAGTATTAGAAACATCCAGGGTTTCCAAGGAAGAACCTGAGAAACTATAAAGAGCAGCATCAACAAGGTGTGTTCCCCTCAAGCAAAGACTCCTTATCATTTGTGTTTGAGATAGGAGCTGTTGTAGAGATTTTTGGTCAACACCTGCAAAATATTCAAGAAAGACACATGAGAAATCGCAACGCACATAATCTTGAATAGTTTTTGCAGGTACCAGGTGACCGAAATGCACATACATATAAAATTGTTTAAGCTCCTTTTAAGATTCGAGGACTTTAGCCATCAACTCATCCAATGGTACATGACAACTGCCTAGGTCGAACAAACATATGAAGATAAATTTACAGTTCCTTCTTGGCTAATTTACTCATGCATAGAATCAAGAGAAGGAACACAAGACTCACCCTTACAACCACCCATGTGAAGCTTTTGTAGCTTATGTGCCAATGTATCTGAACACTTCTCTCCGAAGGATGGAGCAGGAGTAGCCCCACAATGTTGCACAGCAGAGCAAAGAGCTAGAATTGAATTTACCCCAAAAGAAGTATCACACACCAAAACTGAGTGTAGTTTAACACATGTTGATATAACATTTGATATCCCAACATCTGTTACTGAAACACACCCTTTGAGACTTACGTATTGCAAAGAAAGACAGAATCTTGTGATGTGCTGGAGATCTGAATCTGGCATGATTGCAAGGAAATGTCAGTTGGCTGTTTGACAAAACAAAGGGTGTAAAGTCATGGGGAAAACCTAACATTGCATAATCATTTGAAAAAGAAAAAGAAAACATTTTCAGACTTGATCCAATTCTTTGGCATGTCCATGTAACAATAAATAGAGAATTGAATAGTCACAGGAAATGTCTATAACAAGTTTAAAACATTTATCAAGGTCACAGTTCATTAATATGTAACTGGTAATCCCATCCTAAAAGAGACAAATATCTAGGTGTGTATCCTTACCAATATTTAACGGAGGGCACAGTGGCCCTCTGATTGACAAGTTATTCCTTGTGGATAACACATATGCAAAAAGTGAGTTTATCAAGATGGTATGAAACAGTAAGATATGGATTATGTACAAACCTACATTCCTTGGTTTACTTGTACAATCTATCTATTTAAAGGACAGAGAGCGATGCAGGAAAACAAACAGATAAGTATCTCACCATAGAAATCACTTCGACCATCCAATGTGAGATTTGTGAGATTTGAAAGTGATGGTTCTGAATAAAATTTCATGCTCAAACTGTCATTGCCAGAAACAAAGGACTTGCTTGACAGTAGTGGTGTTCTGGAATCACTAGAAGATATAACTGAAATTTGAGAAGGTATGAGAGGATTAATATCGACCGTGAAGTCAACTTCAGTCAAGAGAGGGCACTTCCGCACTAATTTATGCAAGATAGTTGTCTTAATGTTTAGAAGATAAGCGGCTTTTAGTTTTCTTAATGAAGGAAATGATTTGGAGAAGAACTCCATGGCAGCTTCAAGAGGCAGACTTGGACACCTGGAGATATCCACTTCCACCACCGCATCAAAGGAGAGAATCGGGAGAGACCCTTGTGCAATTCCACTTTGATCTCTGCTATATTGCTGAATATCAATCAAAGAGTGTTTACAGCTCTTTCTCAGCTTGATGTCCGTACTGTAGGAAGAAGGAAGCAAAGATAGGAGCAGAAGTGCTTGGGTTATCTGTGGGCATCCTGAAAGGTTAACTTTCTGCATAGAGGAAGAAATATTACAGTCATCAAAGCATGATGGAGGCATAAAATTCAAGCGGGTATAAGCAATTCCACAAGATGCTCATGCCAGCCAACCCAGAAAAGTATGGGAACAATATCAACCAAATCACAGCATTGATATTCTAAGGTTTGAAAGGAAAGACGGCAATCTTTTAGAGGAAAAACAACACTTCGATCGAAGTTCTGTTTCTCAATCATATTAGTTGAGCTTCAAGCTATACGAATCACTGGATGATGCTAGTTCCTACTATACATATCTGCCTTGTATTCACTAGATTCGTTCAATAAATCCTCAACTGGAAAACATAATCATTGGACGACCTACAAAAGTAAAAGAAGTACCTTAGAATATTCTGCCAGCCGAATCCTGAGGTGGCTCAAATCACCATCTCCTAATACATTAATTGATTCTCTTGGTGGAATCTTAATCAGCTCAAAAATCCCCCCCATGCTCTCATCAGCAAGCTCTGAAAAATAGTCTGATCTTCTTTTTCCTAATATATGAACCAACTGAATTATATCATAACTCCAATTGACAACAGTATTTAGCATAGACAAAACTTAGGGAACCACTGAGTATACCTGCAGTAAACCACAATGGCAAAAGGGACAGTCGGATCTGTTCAGTGACACTAACAATGAGAAATTTCCATATAACATGAATGAAATACAAGCAGAAGACAGGAGCAACAAAACACTAGGCTGAACCATTGATTTTTGGTATGCTGGGTTTCAAGTTCTTTTAGTTAACAAAAACATTTTATAGCTGACAGTATGAGTTTATAAGTAATGGATAAACATATCTTAAATGTTATACTGTCTATTTTATTACTCTTAGTATTCCGTTTCTTTCAAATGTGGTGACGAATGTAGTAAACAGAATGACCAGAGTAATTTCTGCCTGGTTTTGCCATTAAAGCATTTTTTCCCCAGAGAAACTAAGGCAATCTCACATCCACTGTCCAAGCCACATGCAGTTCAAAAACTAAGGGAACCTCTATTTTTAGATCCTCAATATCAAAGATTACAAATTCCCACATACCTGCTTTAGAATTCCAGTGCAGTCATCTTGAAGTTTGCTCAAAGGTTCCGTCCGTTCTGCATTAGTCTTTGTCCAAATTAAAAGTGCATCACAAAGAAGCCGTTCACTGTAAATGTTAAGTAAAAAATCAGAAGCAGAAAACATCTTGCAAAAACTAAATCAGGTAGCAGAAACAATAGTTTAACAACCTGTCAACTGTCAGATTAGGATGCTGTATGCAAAGAAGTAGCAAATCATGGGGAACATCTCCAAAAGAATTACTAAGCGTGGCCCACATCTGCAAATAGAGCAAGTCATCTTCAATGAGCTCGCAAAAAATTGAACACAGGCAAATGAGAACAAGTGTAGGTATGTGAGTAAAGGAAATATATAGTGTTTAGTAATTGTTTATAACATTGACAATTCAAAGGAGAAATAAGTTAAAGCACATACAAAATTTCTCGCTAGATAACTTGCACATAAATCCTGGAAAAAATCAATCGCTGCAGCACACATATTATAAGATATATCAATTACATTGAACACACGCCAAGTTTTAACAGCAAACAAGAAACAACAGCTTTCAAAACTGAAATCTAAACTCACAGTGCGCTAATCCAAAGTTCCAAATATGAATCAAGTCATCCAACTGTAGTATTATCCCCTCCGACGATGCTGCTTCAGGAACCCAAGTTTTACACTTCACTAGAAGTGTTTCAACTCCAAAATAAAGTGCAGCCTAACACAATTAAGGAAACAAAGAACACTAAGACACATACACATTGTGCATAAAGAATTGATTTATCTGGTAATGACAGCGAAATAATAATCGTTCAACAAACAATGATTAAACCAGCAGCATTCACTATTTACCTCGAAAAGGGGGAGGAAATTGCTGAAGGTAAAATCCACGTGGCAGCCATAAATAACCTTCAAAACATTCACAACACTTTCCAGGTTCCACGAAATTGCAACACATTGCAAATTTGATTCACTGCCCAAAAGAAAAACAAGTAAGTTTACTGTTTTTCAAATTTTAACAGGCTTTTAAATCAAATTTATATACCTGAAGTTGCCGCTGAGGAGGCTACGGAAATAGGAAGAGTGTTGAAGAAGCCTGAGAAGAAAAAATAAGGCAGAACAGGGATGACGTTAGCGGGATATTCTGATTACTGAGACGGCGATGAGAGAATGAGAAAGTGGTACTTGCGTTCTACGATGAGCCTGAATTTGAAGTGTTTGGTGGCGGAGGATGGCGGAGGAATCCCAGGTGTGGATATCGGCGGTGGAGATGAGAGTTTCGGCTTGTTCGGTTTCCGGTTCGATTGGGTTGGGGTTTGTGCATACGAGAGTAAAGAACTCATCGTCCAAGCTTGACGACACCATAACCAAGAAACAACAGAAGGAATTCCTTGATTGATTTGTTCAAAAGTATGTTGAATCCTTAAACTTGAAAAGCGTCTTCTGCAGAGTAAAACGCAGCGTTTGGATTACCTATGTTACGTGCGGCTTTTTACCGTTGCTATAGGATGGGGGAGCGGGTGAATTATTAAGGATTTGTGATCGGAAATTAGAGGAATTACGGAGTAACTTTACCTTTGAATGAGCTGACCTGATTCAAGCTGGATTAGTTCTAAGCTCTAGCACGGCGGATTTAAAAATATATGTAGTTTAGATTTAAAATAGAACTATAGAGGTTACTCTTTTCTTCGAACTATAGAGGTTACTCTTTTCTTCGAACTATAGAGGTTACTCTTTTCTTCTCTGCTCTCCTAATATCCTTTCCTCGTTCACCGGATTAATAACGAGCGACCAATTCATCTTAACGTTGTTGCCAAATGCCAATCCAAGTGAACTGTTCATACTTTATACTGTCAAATGATAGAAATCACAAAGGAAAATACGTACACAATCGACGAGTTGCTACTAGAATGACGTGAACATTTAACATTTATGTTGCAAAATCTGGTCCCGAAGGGATTTCACGTCCGCTAAATAATCAAACCATCCTTCCCTTCCCTCAAGCCATATACGAGGGCCTAACAGCTTTAGGGGAAGTATGCTCAATCAAATTTACATCATAATTACAACAGGGGACTGAGAAGAAGCTACTCTTATCAGAACAACTCGAACTCAAGGTGCTCTCCACTTGGCTTACACTCCAAGTACTTGCTGCTCGTTTCCTGTGAGAGGCTGTGCAGGAAATCGTGGGAGTCCGGTAGTTCTGGTGGAATGGCACAACGAATCAATGCCCAATTCAAGCCTTGAAAGAAAGGATGTTGCTTTATCTCAGCAGCTCCTTTCTCTGATCCCAATCGGTTCTCCGGCTCCTTCACCAACAGACCTCTGATGAGATCTCTTGCCTGAAAACTGACGAGCGGGCCATCTGGGAAAACCAGGTCTCGAGCGACCACGTTGCATAATGTTTCTTCATTCCCACAACCCTTAAAGGGAGTTACGCCATATATAAGCTCATAAAGGAATACGCCAAATGTCCACCAATCAACTGCAGCACCATGACCCTCGCCTTTGATAATCTCAGGCGCCAAGTATTCATGGGTCCCGACAAAGGAATTTGATCGCGCATCAGTAGGCTCTGCCACAAGTTGCGGCAACGATCGGAGATGCAATGCAGCTTCTGCTTTTAACTTCCTTGCTTTTGCTGCGGCAGGTAAAAATCGAGGACTGAAGCATGGGACTTGACAGGCCGGTTCAACACAAAAAGGATTTATGCAGTTGGTTTCCGTGCATGGACCAGAAATTCTAGCCGGATCTGCAACACCTGAAGATTTCAGGAGGGTTGGATTCACACTGCATCTTAGTGAGAGGTCAAAGTCTGTGAGCATAATATGGCCATCTTCTCGGACAAGAATGTTCTCTGGCTTCAGATCCCGATATATAATTCCAAGCATGTGCAAGTACTCCAAAGCAAGGAGGACTTCAGCTACATAGAACCTACACAAATGATGATTCAACATTAATTGCAGGATATGAGACTAAGGTCAGGGAAGCTCAATCATGAAAGAATTCACCATATCCCTAGCTTTTTATAATTCATTGTCTCAAGACAAGATGGAAAGGGCATACAAAAAATGCACTGCAAATGCAAGGGATGCAATTTTCATACAGCCAAACAAATTCGAACACACACGTCAACAATTACTGAAATGAGAAAAGGATACCAGACTCCATCGAAGCAGCATTCAGGCAATAGATAACTTTGGCTACAAACTTGTCTAATGGGATTGTTGCTATGGATGGTAAAAATAAGAAAGAACACCTCAGTGGAAAGGAATAGGGTTTTCCCATATATTGAACTTAATTGGCACACCTTTTGGCAATTTAAACACAAATTATAATAGTTAAAGACAAGATGATGCCGACAGATACAGGATTGACTAAAATGCTAGTGATAAGGACATCATGCTGACGCATGACTGGTCATAGTGTATGTCAAATGCACCATCTAGAACTTTGAAGGGATAGAGAGAACACCACAATTAAAATGATACTCAAACTGCATACTAAGGAGAATATAAAAAGAAAATACTCATCTAAATGCATATTACTCTGAAGTCTAAAGTGTCCTACCTGGCTGCTTGTTCAGGGAAGCTCCTACCAGGCTGTTTCTGGCGAAGAACGTGCAGATCTCCTCCTGGACAGAACTCCATAACTAGACATGATAAATTATCTGAAGTGAACTGCGCATACAGTGTAGGGAGGAAAGGATGGTCTAACATTCTCAAGATCTCTCTTTCAGTTTGGGCCCTAGGCATCTTCTTCCTTCTTGCTAGAAATTCATTGTCCATGACCTTTATTGCAAACATGCAATTTGAACCAATGAGTTCAGCGAGATAAACAGTCCCTATGTCTCCACAACCAAGCTTCTTTAAGAGGTTGAAGTGTCTCAAACTTAGGACTCCATGCTGCTTCTTTACAAGGCGAATAGCTTCCCACCTAGCATCCTTCGACATGTGAGGTTTGTTACCACAACTGGGCCTGCTGGCATTACTCTCATCACTGTTGCTCGTGCTAGTACTGTAGTCACCAAGGCTACTCTTTGAGCTTTGGGAAAATTCCCCCTTTTCTCTTGATTTTGAATTCGTAGTTGCTTTTCCAACACCTCTACTTCTGTTACAATTGCTCGAAGTCCATTCTGGTTTACTTGAATCAGAGTTTACAATACTCGCGTTAACTTCAGCACCAAAGCTGCAGGGATTGGGACCTGGTACATCTGGATCAGAATCTTCAATTGCATCCTTCAGTGTACATTGACATTTCTGGCAGACCAGTTGACCTGTGTTAGGAGCAGAGCCTTTATTAGCCTCCTTAGAGGAACCACCACTCGCCTGTTTTATTTTCTTCTTGACAGAACCCTTTGTCCTTACATTTGGTTTAGCTAAACGAGGAGAGCTTCTTGTTAACTTGCCTACCCTGTTTCCATTAATTACAAAAGAAGGTGCAGAATGCAACCTCCCCTTCCGACCTGACTTTGATGCTGTCAATTTACTAGCTAGTTTGGTTGTTGAAGTGGGAACATTTACATCTAGCTCTAAAGTATTATCACAAACCACAGGTGTCTTCTTCGCCCTCTGTTTCACTTCTGTCTTCAAAGCTTGATTTCCAACTTTTCTTGGCACAGAGAAGTTGTCAGTTTGCAATGACATGGCTCCAGCACCTTTTTGTAAGGTTGGGACTGCAGTTTGAGGAGAAACATAAGCCCTTTGGGTTGGTGACTTCTGGTCATGCCTTCCCACTTTTCCTGTGGCATAATTGATATCGACCTCAGTTGGTATCTTGCCAATACCATTTAGCACTTGTGGGACTGCGAATGTAGGAGAGGAAAGAGCACTTTGGTTTGGTGACTTTAGCGGAGTTCTGACTTTTCTGGGTGCAGAAACCACATCATTCTGCATTGATGTGGTCCCAGCAGCATCATACCTCATTTCAACAGTAAACGGAGGAGAAGATTGAATACTTTGGTTTGGGGATTTTAATGCTTGGAGACGAGGAGAAGATTGAGCACTTTGGTTAGTCGATTTCACTGCTTGGAAACATGGAGAAGATTGCACACTTTGATAAGGTGATTTCAGTGTTTGAAACCGAGGAGAAGACTGAGCACTTTGGCTCAAGTACTTTTTTGGCACCTGAAGTTGCTTAGGCACTCTCCCTGAAGAGATTGATTTGCTATCCTCCGGAACCAGTGATATTGCAACCATATTCCCTTTACCTCCACTTATAGGAAAGCCAGATCTACTGGTTTCAACCACCACAGAATTGTACAAACTCTTAATCCTTCCAGCTTCTGATACTGGAGAGGATGATGACATCGATAACCGCTTCATAGCAGCCATTTCTGATGCCTTCGAAAGGCAGAGCTCCCTTAATGCCTGCTTCAGGGACACTGGTTCAGAACTCCCCATCCCTTGTGATTGAGGCACACCCATCGTAATAGGCCTCTTCATAGCATTTTTCCTCAACGGGCTTGAACTCGTACTTGCTAGACTTGTAAGATCCAAACTTTTGGATGAGTTTTTAATACTGATAGACTCAAACAAGTGATTGATATCATCCTGTAGAGAATCCTTCAGTCCAAGTTTAAGCACAGGAGGCTTTCGATCATGGCCACCTGTACTCAATCCAGAATGAGATCGATAATCTCCTCTAGAACTCTTATTGACTGACTTCATCTCTTCCTTCACTTCAACAATTTCACAAGCACCCGAATACGACCCCATCACTTCACACACACTGACACTCCACCAAATCCATTGGCACAACCCACTCAACAAGAAAGTTTGGCGAATCCCCACCAATACTAAAAGCATCTGTCAACGATCTTCATTCTAGATACAGAGAGCTTCATTAATGATCCTTCTCACTCACCCTAAAACAGCAACATCAAATCCCTGGCATTCACCAAAGCATAAACCACCAAAAAATTAGATTTTTTTCTTCAAAAAACGCAATAAAAGACTACATATGATTGATGATTGATGCCTACCAAGAAAACAACTTTAAGTTTAAATGTCTACACAATAATAATGTTCACAAACAATTAAAAACAAAACCCATATTAGCACTTTTTGTCTCCCACAACAAAAACATGAACTTTGAAGCATTGTATTTCTCTCAAAATCTCAGCTAACCTGCATTCCTTCCTATCAAGCTCATGATGCACATACAAGCACATCATAAACGAGGTAAAAGCACCGCCAAGTGAAAAAAGGAGATGAAAGTAGCAGTACCTGAAGAGGAATCCAGATTTGGGCCTGAGGGGAAAACCCTAAAGTAGGAGAATAAGAGCCGAAATGAAAAGTAGAGGAAGAGAGAGAAGCGGAGCAAGAGAGAGAATGAGAGAAGAGATACTATACTTTTTACTGGGTAGAGTGAGTTTTGTTCGGTGCTGTGGCTATACGGAAGAGAGACTGATTTTCTAGTTTTCTATTTTTCTATTTTTTTTTTCCGTAGGGGAAGGAAAAGGACCCACCGTATTTGCTGGTGGGACTCATGTAAAGGAAAAAAATAAGAAAAAGATGTGGATAGATGGAGACGTGTAGACAAATATATTAATGTCCCACAGAGATAACAAAAAGATTTTTCTTTTTCTCGTTTTCTATTTTTTCTATTTTTCTTAATTACAACAACTTACAAAGGCGCGTTTTTAGTGGCCGGAAAACGACAGACTGATTTGCATTTTTTAATGGTCTTCGCCACCGGTCACCCACAACCGAAGTTACTCCATGTACAGAGCAGTAAATTTCCTACAGAAAATGCAACTTTTACCGCAATAAGTTGACTCGATCAAAACTAATATTGATTATAATATTATTTTTTTATTTTTATAAAAAAATTGCATGAATTATATAGATTCTAATGTTATTGATCGTTTAAATTTATTTGCAATATAGTATATAATATAGCTAAAAAAATAAAAAATTGCATTCTCCTCCTTTTGGTAGCGACATGCGGTGTGTCGGTGTTTGTCAGTTTTGATTCCTTGGTTTGAATGGAGAGAAACTATTGATGACTAATTGATTGAACTTCACCTTTTGCTAATACGAAGGAAAAGACATTGGTGTGATGAGAGAAATAACCTTAATCAAGTTCTTCGGTTCACTTTTAATGTCGTTATCGTAACAGTAGCTTACATTAGTAGTAATGATTAATATAATGGTCCCTTAACCAAGTAAAATACTTAGATCAAATCACCTCGAAACAACGACACAATATATGTATATGTAGTGAGTATTTGAATTCAAGTACAAATTTTACACGCGTCTACAGGGAGAAAAAAATAAAAACACACACACAATAGATGCCATCATTGACAATTTGCCATCATCGATGCCTCGCCACTGATTTTTCCTTTTCTTGCATATGACCGAATTATTCTTTTAATTCTTTTATTACTTCAATTTATATAAACTATGATCTTCTTTTTTAGTATTTTTTTCTTTTCTTTTCTCTTCTTTTTTCCTAAGGAGGAGAAATATGCATCGGATGCGTTTTTTATGTTAGGTGTGCGAATGTGCGCAAGAAAACAACAAAAATAAAGAAATGATTTTTCGTTATGCTTGTAAACGTGAATGGGGACGAGTAAGAAGCGGCCGAGGTTGGGCTTTATTTTTATTTTTATTGCTTTTATTAGATTCCCCACGCAGAGAGAAATTAAGAAAAATTGAGATTTTGTTTTTGATATGAAAAATAGAGGTGGAGTATAGTGTTAGGTATTTTTCAAGAAAAAAAAAAGGAATTTAATTATCTTGAGTAAGAGGCTGCAGGTTCGATCATTATACATGAAGAAATCACATAACGAAATGAGCTAATTCGGTACGAACAAATTTAATTTCATTTTAACGAATTTAGAGATACTTGTGATTTAAATTTTAATTATCTTATCAATAATTGTTTTATTTTTTTCCAATTTTTTATTATTATACGTATTTATAAATTACCGTTTCAATTATTAATTTCAAAACTATTTGTCAGCTTTTTCGCCTAACGTACAAATTAAAAATCAAATACTCCTACAATTATTATTATTAATTATTAAGAAGAAAAAAGAGAGAGGAAGGGAACACTTGTCAGACGAGGAGGCAGAAGGGCACGGCCCACTTTGGTGGTACTGCATCAACGATGAACACATAATATCTGATTCAATCCAGCCATACTTCGCTTCATTTTCCGAGCCCATCCAAAATAAAAATAAAAAAATACCTAATTTCGAATTTCAAAATTATCACTTGAACTTGATCTGAGCAGCTGAGCGCCTATCTTTTGTCCGTATTGTAAAGTGCAAGAATCATCAGTATAAACAATGACACCAATTTGACAATTACAGAGTGTATTTTTATTTTTATTTTTATTTTATTTTTAGAAAGGAAAAAAAAAAGAGTGTACTGTGTTTCTATTTACCTAACTTTGGTAAGCATTTTCATGGAGGGAGTAATTGAAAAGATGTCCATTTTCAGTTTTTTTTTTTTATTCACACCTAATTAATGTCTGAATAAGAAGGTGGGCATTGGGCAGGCCTTAAATTAAGAACGAAGCTATTAGTGGTAAGAAAGTGAAGTAGAAGGAAGCAAAGAAGAAAAGGCAAAGCTCTGAATTGCATTTTGAAACTTATGAGGTGGTTTCCACTTTCCCTAACATGCTTGATTAATTAATTCGTTCTTTGTGTTGGAACATTAGTTAAAAGTACAATTAATGTCGCTTCCGGTTTGGTAATTTGTATCTTTCCTAGCGCTTTTAACCATAGTATTTCTACTACTTTAATAGAAGAAGAAGGAAAATGCAAGTAATTTCAAATTATTAACATGG
>NBIL01129636.1:0-11208 GCA_002752925.1 Viola pubescens var. scabriuscula | reverse complement strand
CGAGCTCCATCTATGGAAAAACGCAGAGCCCCATAACACTCATGAATCAAACTTCAAGAAAAACCCCAGTAAAAGTTTGAAACTTTCTTGCAAAAAACCAAAAAATTGGCATCAAAAGCATCAAATTACCAGCACTTCACAGGGAAAAAAAAAAGGATACTACAGTAACATTTCATGTCATAAAGCAAAATAAAATGAAGTGATGCAAAACCTGGACAATCATCTCGTGGAGTGTCACGCAGCTGCAAGTATTTCTCAAAAGTTCCAGCCCAAGCATCCCTCTTCGTCAAGAAATTCGATTTCAAGCCAAAAAGACTCTTCACTGTAGCAGGAATCGAAGAATGCTCAAATTGCGCATACGGTGTCGGACCATCTGGCTCATGTATCACTGCAGACCACAACCAAAAAGCCAAAAAACCAAACACACTATCAATTAATTAATTGCCCTCTGATTTAAACAAAAATTACCAAGAAACCCACCAAAGGCTCCAAAAACAATAACAGGAGCAGAAAATCTCACCAGTGCCTTTGTCAATCCATGGAGAAATCAAAATCGTCGGCACTCTAACGCCCAACCGGTCGAACCGGAACTCATAAGGACCGATACGCCCGATAATCCCGTCCGGACTCGGCACGTGCCTGACCGGCGTCGGCACGTGGTCGTAAAACCCTCCGTGCTCATCATAAGTGATCAGAAGTGCCATCTCTTTCCACTGCGGGCTCGCCCTCAGTGTCTCGTACACCTCCTTCACGAACCTCTGTCCGATCGCCACGTCATGCGACGGGTGGTCGTCGTTCGCCGGAAAGAGGTTGATGTCGAAGTACCGCTGTTCCAACACCACGTAGTTAGGCAGCTTCCCTTCCCGCGCGTGTAGCTTGAACTTGAGATTGTAGTCGTGGAATTTGATGATGTGCTTCAATTTTCGTAGTGACTTGAAGAAGAGAGTGGCGGGGATATTTTGGTAATAAATGCCAAACGAGAGGCCATTTTCGTCAAGTGAGTCGAAGATTGTCCTTTGTGGGAATCCGTGGATGAGGTCCTTGCGCACGTTGCTCATGGCACCGTGTGACGTCGCCGAGTGGACATAGAACCGGTTCGGCTGAGTCGACGCGGGAACCGAAGCGAACCACCGGTCGAACACCGCGAACTCGTTCGCTAACTCGGTGTAAATCGGTACCCGATGCGGCTTGAACCCGCTCATCACGGTTTTCGTCATGTTCGGGCTCATCCTCGCCGCTTGCTGCACGAACCCGTTCATCGGAGCCGGGTCAGCCGAGCTGTCGCTCGACCCGAAAATCTGCTCGCGGATAGCTTGGAAGGAGTGGCCCGGGTCAGAGTCGATGAAGATTGCGTCGTCTGAGACTAAAACCTCCGGAGAATCCGGATCCCTAGCGGAAACCCGGTTTGACTCGGATCCGGTTAGGCCATCAATGTCGGGTCGAGTCGACTTGAGCCAGCCGAGGACGTGGTCAAAGGAGCGATTTTCCATGACGAGAACCACAAGGGTCTTGATCGGGCCTTTAATTTTGGCTTTGTGGTGTTTGTGGAAAGGATCGAAAGGAAAGGACTGAGAAGAAACAATCAAGCATAGTAAACAGAAGGAGGTTAAGGACACTCGCCGGAAACTCATTTTTTCCAGTTACCGGCAACTGGAGTATTCCGGCAGTCTAAAGGAACCGGATAAGAAGGAGACACCGCCAAGTGGGTGGGTGGGCGGTAGTTTTATAATGTGGGCGTGGGGACAGAGGGAGAAGAGGAGGAGGGCATATCCTTTTGGAGGGAATAAGCCATAGAAAAGAGTCCTACTAACATAAAGTTTTATCGGTAGATGGATTATAAATAAAAATCAAACTTTTTATTTAAGTGTTCTGAGAATTACACTGTAACGTGGCACTGTGTGGTTGGTGGGAAGATGAACTTGGTTGGGTTTGAAAATTCAGCAAAGATATTTATGAAAATTGTATTAATTGCAACGAAGAAGGTGGATGAAGAAGATTTTTCAAAGCTAAATTTCTTTACTTCAAAATTTAGAAATAAGTGGATGCACATCTAGCCAGGTAGTACCTTAGGACTCTGCGGTCCAAGTTTGCTGCGCTTCTCTCTTTTTATATAATTCCTCCTAATTTATTCCATAAATAAAATAGATAATGTTGGTTCGATTTTTATGTATGATTCCGAGCGAAAATGATCAGAACACAAAATTTTGGTAAAATTGTTGAGGATTTGGAATTATGCAATATAAATTCTTGATTCTTGACTGCTAAAGGAAACAGGTGTTGTTGTTGTTGTTGTTATGACTTTGTAACGGGAATATATTTATTTTTGTAATAATGGGGTGACAAAATCTTGTGCGGAAATGAAGACAGAATAGTCTGTTTCGTTGATGTAACCGCACGCAAACGCAAACAAAAGAAAGAGCATTGTACACAGAATCATATACAGAAAACAAACGCCAAAAAAACAAGTGGGTCACTTTACCGTTTGAAAGTCCAAACCACCACTACGCATCGGCCGGCTGCAACTTTTCTTTCAAACAACTTTAGAAGACCACTAAATCGCCAATCTTACACTAACACGATAAGGGTCTGGATTAGTCAGCCTAATAGGACTGGTAATCAGGTGGCTTATAAAAAAGGAAAGCAAGAAAAGAAAAAGAAAAACAAGCTACACTCGTTTGGGGTGAAGTGACATGTTCTTCTCTCTTGAGCTCGCTCAGAAAAGAAAAATTGACATCTTCAGCTTGTTTTGTTTCCATTTTGGAAGCTCATAGAATGCTCTTCTCACCATTCCAAACTTCTCTTCGAACTCTTCGTCGCTTAAGTATACCTAAAGGAAATCAGAAACTCTTTAGCACTTGGTGCATTTTTTCATCAAAAGGTTACTGAAACATGCACAAATGGATTAGGTTTATGAAAAGGGCACCTCTCGTTTGGTCACATTTATGCCTGTCACTGGATCGCTTGAATCCACCTTCAATCGCTCGTATGGATAGATTAATGAGCTTATATTAGCGTCAATGCCTTCAACTGGAACTAAATCTGCATTCTGAGATGGAGGGATTGGATCTGGTACTGCTGGAGAATCTGCAAGGTGCAACGATTAAATAAAACAATTTTGCCAAATGGAAACATGTAAAACATGACAACTTTATAAGACAAACCACACGATTACATGACAACTTTACAAGACAAACCACACAATTACATTCTACTTTTTAATTTACAAAAACCAAATTTCCAGGATTTCTACCATCCTTAACACCAGGGTTGGATTGTAATGCATAAGAGAAAGATGCTGGTTTAAAGTAAAATTTTGTGGCTACATACCAAAGGATCTTCCATTGCCAGCATTGCCATTATAAGGAGAACTTGTAAAGAGCTTCCTTGCAATAGGAGTTGGGGTCTCATATAGGTGGTTCTTTGAGGAATTAAAACTCGAGACAGAAATATTGGAAGCAGGAGATAAACTGCTCCTCCTTCCATTTGAAGCGAGGGATTTGCTTCTGAAACTGTCAGGAGTACTCTCTCTGGAAGATGCTTTCCATGAATTTCTTACAGGAGCCTATACAAAGAAACAAGTCTTCATGTATAATTTGGTCTAAGAGCTTAGCAGAAAAAAGTCGTCCCAAAGCTGACTGTGCACAAACAGGTAAGATAGTATAAAATACGAAACTTATGTACTAAGAGTCACTTACTTCAAGATTTTGCTTATTTCCTTTCAGAATGGCAAGCTTCCTTTCAAACGAGTTGCCATGCATCTACAGTGTTCAACAATGTTAAAGTAATCAACTAAACTTAATAGGTTTAGTGCATGACAAGGGAAGCTAATTTATGTCTGCCAGTTTCCACATATTTCATCACACATCAAATACAAACATGTCCATTTATCAAGCCTCCGAAGGCAAAAGGCAAAAGGCAGCAGCTTTCCTTGTCAATTTGTGGAAAGCCGTACATATCAGCATATCCTTCATACGTGGAAAAGGTAATTTAAAACATTGAGTTGCATGATAATCCTTTGAGTGATGAGAAAATGGTATTGCTAAAATAACAGGAGAATGTCATACACAAACAAGTTTGCATTGAACACATTCTACTGTTTTTTGGGTGGGTTGAAATCTTTCTTACATTTGCCTTTGATCTGTCCCATTCAAAGAAGCGAGTGAAATAGGGAGGCTCCTGCCCTTCTGCAATAACATAAATGGAAGTCTCTAAAGGTAGTTTCTCACCCAGAGGATCTATCTGAAGGAATTCCTGCCACTTCCAAAAAAATCATGAGATACAAAACATAAATGTAAAGACTGAATGTGCACCCCCAATCTAATAGATGGATTCAACATATGCCTGCCAACCGCATAACCAAAGGTCATTAAAAGAAACAGTCATGCACTAAAAACTAAAACCCAAGAAACAAAAAAAAGACAGGTTGCTATATGATACGTCAAAAACTAAAACCCAAGAAACATTTGACTAGATGAATGCCATCAAAGACTTCATTTAATGAAACTATAGCAATTGCATACACATGTAAGCAGCCAATAAAAGGTAGATGCTCATCAAATCCTTTGATACTGTTCTCAGACAACGGTCACTCACACTGTTCAAAAGGGGACTCATTTGGAGATTTTAAAAGCTTGAAAAAAAATTACCTTCCCAAAAGTAAGGGCTTGTTGCTTTGATTTAACATCTGAATGACATCCAACCCACACATATAGTTCTTCATGGCAGTTGAGTACTAGTACATCTTCAGTGGCTAAATCATCCTGGGTAAAGTTGTATATCTCTTTCACCTGAGAACATGGAGAATACAGTTAATAGAAAAGGGGAACTAAATGCTGAATGCAACACATGAGATGAATCTGTCATAGCAAACATATACTTTCATGAACCCATTTGTTTGCCTTTAGGGCTTTGAAGTTTGAACTAAAACTTGTACTCCCTCCGTTATTTTTTAGTAATAGGATTTACGCCAAATTTCCCCCCCAATTATGTCTTACTTACCTTTTCTAGGTGGTTAGTTAGTGACTTTTACCCCCTTACCCTTATCACTTAAATGTGTGATGGTATAAAAACTGTAATTAACGGATTTTGGGATATTACTGTCAAAAACTCTAATTCCAACCGAAATCTTATGTGAGATTATAGTTAAAAATAAACTCCTAAAAGAAAATGGAGGGAGTAGTAGGTAGGAAGCGACTGAAGAAACCAATTGAACTTGAAAATTAAAGACTCATTCATTTTTCAATCAGGCACTCAAAACCATTACATGCAAAGCTTTTACCATATACTATATAGACTAAAGTTACACCAACTTCAATGCATTCATGCTTGTGGAACCATAATTTGCAGTACCTTGAAATCACCTGAGATGAAATTCAACAACTTAGCAGCGGACCAATGGTTCAATTGATACCTGGGATAATTCAAAATAAATGCAGAGCACAGCATCTTTTGAGAGAATAATAATTCAAAGAAAGGGACGACTTCCTACCATTGGCAGATGTAAATGTAAACAAATTAGGATCTTCAACGTGTCGTTTTATCTCTTTCTCCCTTGGATACTCTGTTTTTCCACCAAGGGCATCCCAGAAGGTATCAGGTTCACTCCCTTCCCGCACTGATACAGGCTGCCGTGTTGGCTGCAGATGAAGAAACAAATAAAAATAAATTGCCTTGCTTTTTTCTGAATTTTTTTTGGATAGGGAAACTGAAAACAAAAGAATGATACAAATGATGGATTTTGTCTTCAACCAGAGAGCTTAAACACAGTAAATAGTTTTCTTATTAGAACTGTCTCTAGTTTAAAATTTAGAAGAATGGGGAAATAGAGCATGTCAGTACTGTAAAATATTCATTTGAAGTTTGTGGTATTTGAATAGAATTTTTCCCCTCCAGGGCCAAACTGTCTGTGGAATCCCAAAACCTTTCCATGGAAAAAAACAAAATGATGACTTCGATGGAATAAAGAAAACCTAGTATCCAAGCTCAGATTACAAGTCTGCATACATTAATCAGTTCCAGCATTCTGTCTAGAAGACCATGGTCTGTGGCAGTGGAGAGACCCCCCATCCAAGAGAAAGTAGTTGATTCAGTTTGCAAGATATAACAATAGGATGAATTAAGGGAGCTTGCTACCTGCATAAGTTTCGGTTCATTATCAATTGATGAACCAACCTGAATAAGTTTCAGCACCAGGAATTTGACAGTGATTTCACAACATTATAATCAGCAGAAGTACCCAAATGGCTTCTGCCCTTCAAACTTACTTGCTTAACCTGAATGGCTTGCATGTTCTCTAGACTTTTCCCTTGAATACGAAAAAGTGCCGTCTTTGTTTCATCGAAGGTTTCATCTGGAATACTTTTTTCAGCTATGGACTTCTTATACCGTGTGCTCAAACCTCCCTGTTAGAAAGGTGGAATAATTATTCTTCACCTAAGACATAAAATTGATAGGCAGAACTCAATTGACAATGAAAGTTAAAAAGGCAAACAACTTCACCATTCTAACTACAAACCTTGAAAACAATTACTGTCTGGAAAATCAAGAAAAATAGAAGTGGCTCATTATCCTGAAAGATCTGGGCCTGAATCCAGAGAAGAGTTAAAATCAGAGTGAATCACTTGCTTGAAAAAATGTACCTATAAGAAATTTAACAAAAATAGAATCCAAATTACATCGCAAATCTGTAGCTTATGAGTCTATGGACTTAGTGTTGAGGCTATACTCTACTCTGGTCATTCTCTGAGACCACATTGAAGCAGAAGAAATCAAATATATTACTTATTGATGCAATTCTTAAGCAATGAACAATGGTAGTTAGCAGGGGAAAATTCTTCAGTGACCTATGCGAGTCATCCTGCTGCTTTACTCTAAGTAGTAGGAATGAGTTACATCTGAATTTTCCCTCTTTAAGTAGCTGGAATGAATCACATCTGAATCCTTCTTTAAATAAAGTAAAACAAAAGATAAACATTTTAAGTGGTGTGCCAACAGAACTAACCATAACTGGATCACCCTTGGTTGAGTCCAAAATATTATTTAGATTGGAGATAGAGTCAACTCTATCTTCCTGCAAGGAACAGAAAATGATAAAACAGATGAATACGATATACTGATATTTATAAGGCTATAGATATAACTTAAGAGAAAAAAAACCACTAATGTTCAGCGCTTCCAATATGGAATGTGTCAGCCAGGCAGTTCTAGTTTGCAACGAAACCGTAGTTTTTTTGCTTCTTTCTTTTAAGGAGAAAGATGTCACAGCCCAGTTAAACCAGTCACAAGATTTGATAAAATCTACAAGATAGTACATCCCTTTTTTGTGGACCAAAGTTTTAGGGTTTGAAGTAAGATGTTTTCCATTTATACTTGATACTAACTTTCTCTCCCTAAATAATATGGACATTGATTTTTCATAAATTTCTGAAATTTCATTTAATTGCGTCTTACCAGGACGCTCTCCTGACCAATCCAGGCATAAAATAGATTCTCATCCCTTTCCTCACTGGCGTATGTATACTGAACAATATAGCAATCTCCACCGTAAAGCTTTGTCTGCTCAGCATCTGGAATAAGGATCATCTCATCCCCATTTATCCGCCAAACCTGATTATTAAGATGGCATAAAACAAAACACCCATGATTGTATTCCTAAACCAAAAAAGAAGGGGTTTCAATAAGAAGCTACTTTTAGTTTTCCACGGCAATTAATGTATGGAAGAGAGTCTTCTACATCAGGAAGCTCCTTCACATCATATCCTTGATGCTTAAATATAGCTGAAAAAAGGCAGTGAAATGAAAATCAATTACAGCATCTATGTTAATGACACCGGCACTTAACACTTTTGTTGCAAGTGACAAACCTGCTACTTTTCCACGCCCTTCTTCATACAACTTAGGTTCCACTATTTGTGGCCAAGCTTCAAAGTGTGACTTGAACAAGGATGTTTCTAATCCTTCAGTTAGAAAAGTTAAATGAGTTGTCGTTGACCTGCCCTGATCTCTCAGAAAATCCTGCAAGAGAATGGCCAAAAACCAGGGACAGTGCTCTTGAGAATCCTTAACAGAGAAAAGCAAGGCAAGAAGAAAAAAAGAATCTCTTAAACATAGTTTTCTTACTTCAATAGCTGAAATTGATGTCTTCCGTTCTGTAACCAAGGTATTTCTTCCCATCCACACATAAATCTCAGCACCAGAGTCTAGCATATAACACTTGTTTGCTGCAAGCATTTCTTTGCTTAATGAACAACTTTCACTAGGGCACAGTTTACCCTGTGTTGTTATCCTGTTAATAAGCGAACGTCTAAGTATTTTGAAATCAACCCAAAAAAAATGACAAGCTTAAGAATTTCTTGAGGAAAAAACCTTATGGTGACATTTAAATGAAATGACACACACACAAAAAAGTATCGAACTTGAACAAGACAATAGCTCAAGTAGCATCTTTTGGCTGTGCAGAGTAACTTCAACAAAAGTGACCCAATTCTAAGAGAACTCATGCAAACTTGGTGATAATAGTCAAGTCTTTATGAAAGTTAAGATAAAACTCACCAGAATAGCTGTGCAGATGGACTATCAGATTGTTTCACCATAGCAGAAGGTGAGTCCCTTGGGATAGGAGCATAACCTCCAAATAAACTCCAAAATTCACCAACATCAGAATCACCAACAAATTTCCCATCCTCTGCAGCAACAAACAATTACTTGCGAGTCTTTTTCACTTTAAAGGAGAAAAAACTGGGAGATAGAGGACAAGAGATACCAACCTATAGTTGCCACCTCACATTTCCCCCCGTGCTTGTTGTCCTTAATATACTGAACAACCTCCAAAGATTTAGCTCTTTCTTGTATGCTAGAGTTACAACCGCAGAAAAGGAAAATTTTAGATGCAGTGTCCAAAATGAATACGTCATTGTGGTTCAAGGATGATCGAGAAAAATCCACCTGATGAGCATGAACACCATGAGCACTGTACTTGCCAACATCACTAGATTTAGAGAAACATAAACTCGGCTAAGCCTAATTGCAGTAGGCTTCATGATTTATCTGCTCCACTCAGCTCTATATTGTACTAAATTATCCATATTTACAATAATGTTCTTCTAAACCTCCAATTTAAAGAAGGAAAGGAATTATTCTACTTGCATAAAAGGAAATATTTTATTTTATCTAAGCAAATTACATATAAGTTCAGACCCTTTTCCTACAATAACATGCTATGTCATCCAACATTAAAGATTTATTGTCTAAACAATTTTCATAAGTATGCCAGGGCAATATATAGAGAACATTAAAAATAGCTTACTTCTTTCACAGAAACAGCATGATCTCCCTTGCATGAGAGCAAGCTGGCTTTGTACGATTCACCATCCAAGTTCCCTGAAGGAGAAGAATATACTCCTTCTATTGGTATGATACAGGGCTTGAAATAGGACAAGAATTTCCACGTTTCTTGGCCCTGAACTTCCCTATACTGCACAGTACAGGACCCTAAAGCAGAATCTAATTCAAGTGCTTTATCTGATGCTAAGGCTGATTCCACCTACAAATAACAATAAGCAATCTGAGTGCACCTTCTGGTAATAAAAAGCCATCATCTATCAAATTCTTGTTTGGAACACATTAACTCTACTAGAAAACATATTGAATCCTGCGAACAAGATATGTTCAAAACCATCAAGACCAGTACTCAACAATTTCCATTCATACATCAACCTCCTATACTGACAAGTCATTTTACTGCACACCAATGTATCGAGGTGTTCTCAAGGATAGCTTCGTATCACCTCTCTTATCTCCTCACTCTTCCTCTTCAAAGAAAGAGTACAAAACCAATAAATATGTATTCATCTTTTACTTCAACTATCCCCATGTTCCTCAAACAGATCACCTTTAGTCTTGTTCACCCTCTTGCATGTACTGTTGTAATCATCAATAAACAGTCCAGAAGCTAGGAAATTAATGTGCAGTAACTAGTAATATTTAGAAGAGACGGAGGAAGAATAAAACCTCATTCGCGTCTTTCCCAAGCCAGTAATGTATGTCGTGTTGAGGAGGACCGTTTTTTAGCAAAACTGTCTGTCTCAATCACAAGAAGAAATAAAGACATACTATCAATGTGAGTTTGAAAAGTATTCAACAACATATTTACTGGTGTTAAATGCAAGGAAAAATACTACTAACCCAAGTAAAATCACATCAGAAACTTCAAAAGAAACAAAAAAAAAAATCCTAATCAGCTCATAGTTCTCTAAACCCTAAACTAAATTAAATTAGAAGTTATCCAACAAACAACTTACATTCAAGACTACAAATGCACTTCCAGAAAAGAACTTGCCATACAAAGATTTCGGGACCGGAACTAATCGGAGCTTCTCAATGCACCAGATTTCCAAACCACTGAAGACAAGATTAATTGGATGATATTAAGGATGAAGCAAATGCTAAGAAAAAACATAAAGTAATCAGAAAAGTGTTCAAGAGGTTACGTACGGTTTAGCTCCGGCAGCCCAGAATGATGAGTCACCGTCTTCACTGTAACGAGACATTATCTCTCATCCTCAGGAAGAAGAGGACCTGCTTGCCGGTGCCGGATCAAATTAGTAGTAGTACAGAAGCAAATGACATAAACAAAGAATTCTGAAAAAGCAAGTAGCTAGCTCCTAGTAAAGGTGAGTAAGCTGTTTACCTGTTGATCAAACGGCGAGAGGTTTTCAAGAATTGACGAGATGGGACGATGAAACGCGGGGAACTAAACGGAGGAGGAGACGGCCATCTTTTTTCTTAAAAAAAATTATACCAATGGTAATGGTTACGATTTTTGTCTGAGAAATTAAAAATGTTAGAAAACCGAAACCGAAAGGTAGACAAAATGTCAGCAGAAAAAGGGCTGCTGTCTGATTGCGATTGGTGTGCCTTTTTGTTCCAGCTAAGCAGACCCATGACAACAGTATCGCAGGCTTCGCAAAATTGGCTATAATATTAATTAGAATATGGGAAATTATATAAAAGTCCTTACCGTTTCGTAGAACAACTTATATTTTAAAATATTACAATATTACTTTTTTAATTTTTTTAAAATTACAATTTTAACCTTTATAATAATAAAATATTCAAACAAAATAGTACTCCGTAAAACATAGCAAAATTGTACGAAGTTTGCTAAAAAAAAAAATGTAACAAATATATTAGGATCTAATACGTATTAGA
>NBIL01129634.1:0-11595 GCA_002752925.1 Viola pubescens var. scabriuscula | reverse complement strand
TGTTGTGGCAAGATTCACCATAGAGAACATGCAAGAAGGAATCACCTACCAGGCGCTCTAGCCGATTCCACCTTATAGACCCATCGTTGCATATAAGAAGCTCTCTCAAAATTTTCCTCATATCAGGATTTGGGTCTGCCAGAAGTCTCCCTATGACAAAAGGATAGGCACTCTCAACAACTTTGAAATTAGGATCTAAAGCTTTTGCTGTGCCTTCAAGTGATCCAAGTGCTCTTATCACCAAGGCATAGTCTGGGGGAAGACAGAAGCTGAATTCATACATAACATTGTATAGTTGGTTCATTATCGCCTGAAATAATTTAAGCAGAAAAAAAGAAGTCACATTTTCTTTCCAGATTTCGCCAAATGGTTTTCATAGATGGGGAGCCTAAAGCTTAGATAGTCCGTGAACATCCAATAAGTCATCATACCCATTGTTCAGACACTAAATATCCATGCATATGCTTTAGATAAACTACATACATATCATATTTGGTAAAAGGTTCTTACTTGGAATTACTTTTCTTTAACAATTTATTTTAATTATTTGGATTTTCCATTGTGAATGAAAGTTTTTTCATAGAAGGGAGTGAAGGCTCTTTTGCTATTACTCTTGTTTCATATGACAGTAACTTGGTTATTCTTTCCTCTCTCTTTTTTAAAAAGAAAAAGAAATTGACGACAATCTTAGACTTGTTACAGAACCTGATCACAAATTTTGAAGTCAGCCAAGAACCAAAGTCAGGAATACAAAGTTACAAATTGCTGGTGCTAACCTCAAAATCTCGTGATTGTCTTGCCCCATCACGGAAGGATGCTTTCAGTGCAAATGAAACTGACTGTATGTCAACCCCTTCAGGAATAAATCCCAAAGAAAGAAAGTCATTTGCCAAACCCAGATGATCACGATTAACAAAGTGCACAAGCTGAAAGAAATAGAAATTTATCAACAAATACAAAAACTCAACTCTGAAGCATTTTGCAGAACAACATTGACCTTGACCACCACCGCCATAAGAAAACTACTTTAGAGTAACAAAAAATTGCATCAACTGAAGACAGGTGATAAATTCTTAACTCGCATAATTCACAAAGAAACACCAATAAATTTGAAAGTGATATCATGTGAGCGTGCATGTGCATACTTCCAGGGAGAGGGGAATGACATAAGACCACGCCAAAAAATCCAAAATGTACTGATGCGTGCACTTTTTAAGCAATGAACAGGTAACAAACAAATCTTATATCTAAACAGTAAGAATATTTCACTGATTGGCACACAAGGAGTGCTGAAATTTAGATAGGATTTCCAACATTACCCAAAAGAAAGGAAAGGAAAATGAGACAAAAGAAAAGAGGAAAAAGTAGAACCAGAATGATACTGGTGGATGTGGAAATGGTGCAGAGGCACACTCAAGATAGGACACACGTTCAGAACTATTGAAACTATAATAAACCAAAAAGCTTTTCTTGCTTGGTTCTGAACACGATATGAATACCACAAATTGACATCCATGGATTCACAAAGCTATTAGTCTATTACCACTTGAATAAGCCCCACACGGAAATGGCGAGGAATATCACCCATCATTCCGAAGTCAAAGTATGCAAGAGAGCCACCTTCAGTAGCAACAAGGTTTCCTGGATGAGGATCAGCATGGAAAAAACCCACCTCAAGCAATTGCCTCAAAGAGCAGTATAAACCCTGTGAACCCAAGTTAAAAAGGACATAAATGCAACACCCTTATCAAACATGATTGTTTAAAGACTTGGCCGAAACTAGTTATATAGCAGAAACAAGGAAACACCATGAGCTTTGATATGGTATATAACTAAAGAGCCATATACCTGATGAATAAGCTCCTTCCTGTTCAAACAAGCATTCTTCAATGCATCCTCATCTGTAAGCTTGATTGTATCTAACCACTCCATTGTAAGCACAGCCTTGCGTGTGAAGTCCCAGTATATTTTAGGAACTTTAACATATTTTGCATTCTTTTGCTTCAGAGTATTATCAGTTATAGCATCCGCATGGCTCTTTGGTTCATTAGCTGGAGAACACAAGTATGTTTTATCATCATACATCTAGTATGTTCAATTGAAATGCCACCACAACCATGAAGATGAAAAAAATTAAGCTCTGCAACTAAGGTCTAGTGCTTTCTCATCAAGTTTCCACAATTTAAAGAAGTAAAGAACATTAATTTATGGTGTGGATGATTGTGGATTTTGCTTAATGGTCTTCCACAACACTTATTAAAAATATCCCCACCAGCGGAAAGCCAGATGAATTGGTCAAGGCATCACAGAAATACCTTGAGATTAAATTTCTGAACAAAGGATATAATATCAAAAAGTGGAAGTTGCAATTTCACAATAATTTATGTACTTGTTATAAAAGTGGAAGAACATACTTGGGTCACAACCATAGAGAGAAGCAAAGCGTTCGGCATTTTTGCCCTCTAGGATGTAATCAATTTCATCAAACATGTGCCTGACCTGTGCATTAAAGAGAAACCTGAAGACATCCATAAGCATGTAAATTTCATGAAATGGGAACTAAAAGAAATATAGTTGCCACTAGATAAAATGAAAAGGAAAAGTGTACGTTTATGGCTTTGCATAACTCAGATTTCTTTATTAGCCTCTCAATTGAAAGTTAGCTCTTATTCATCAACGCTAACTAGTTATTGTTATTTTTGAATTGTAGTGATACTGATATCATACTTCATTATATTTCCATTAGATATTTTGCTAGCAAATAATCAACTCTTTCAGGTCACTAAAGCAGGTAAAAAATGTTGTTTGATAGCACAGAAAGGAAAGAAGTATACAAAATTAAGGAAAAACTCACCATCTCGTTCACTGCTACTAAGAGATCCTGACGAGCCTTGGCAAAGTGCTTTAACTGACCTCCAATCATATTAAATAGGAGGGCATCAAGAGTTAATCGAAGCGCCATACCAGGCCTCTGCACCTTTACAGCTACAAGCTCCCCAGAAAGCAAATGAGCTGCAGTACTTGAAGTAGCAATTGGGGACAATTAGTTAACTGTTTAAGTATCTTCTAAATATCAAACTTATCTCATTCAAGGGGAAAAAGAACAGCAATTCCCTGCTCTACTTATCAGACCCCAAAAATAATTGCAGAACAAAGGCAACTATCCAGCAAAATCGTTTACAAAGAAAAAATAGCACACTTATTATGCAGTCCAAATAAGAGAGAGTAAAACGCCCACTCAGGAAAGGTTATCTAACCTTTATAAACCTGCCCCAAGGATGCAGCAGCAATGGGTTCGGGACTAATGTCTGCAAAAATTTGAGAGATAGGAGCACCCAACTGGGATTCAATTGATTTAATTGCAATACAAGTTGGAAATGGTGGTATTTGATCCTAACAAAAAGAGAGGATGTCAAATGAGGAAAAAAAATATAGAAAAAGAAAACCTCGTCCCTTAATACCAATCTGAAGTGGAAGTCATTAAATCAGATAAGAAAAAGTGGAGAGGTTTATGTAAGGATAAAAAAATACCTGTAACTTAGAAAGCTCTTGACAATATACAGCCGGTAATATATCTGGTCTAGTGCTCAGAGCCTGCCCAAGCTGTAGATTCAAGGAACATTTGATAAGAATGAACACAATTCCAGTAAGCAATGATGACTTAATCACTCATTCAGTTATATAAAAGCTATAACAGCGTATCTACAGACTCCATTTCCGCACACCCTCAACACTCAAAGAGACAAGAAGCTCAAATGGTCAAGAAATTACTTGCCTTAATATAGAAAGGCCCCAAGCGGATTAGAGTTTCGCGAAACTGCACAAAATGATAAGAGTTGCTGTAAATTTTTTAAAGGAATAATTCTCTTGATTTCAAATAAACCAAACTTTCATTGAATTGAATTGCCATTTTTAGGGGGGAAAAAACCAGGAAAAACAACCACAAAACTTGCAGGAAGCAACATTATTGGGAAAAAAGCTATACAGGCACCAAAATTATAACTGCTATACCTTGACAGCACGCTTTTTCATGTCGTGAACGAAAATTTGCCAGAAGGTTAATTTGAGAAAATAATAAGAAATGATTGCTGCTCTATAAATCGCCAAAAACGGACTGAATCGGTATATCATGGACACTTTTCTGGAACTATGAGATCCAAGAGCCTGCCCAAATTCACTCTCAAGTGATTCCTTCCTCAATTTTGCATACTCAGAGGAAGGGCTTTCACCATGCACACTAGTGAAAGTTGTAGAGAATCTGCAACAAAATCCCTAAAACATCAAACACACAGAAACTCTCCTGGAATCTACTACAGAGATGATTACATATAAGCATTTCAACTCACGGTTTGCGGTGAAACAAGTGTGTTGACGACTGATAGTCGTTTCGAGCTCTCCTTGGAGTGAAATTCCTCACAAACGTTGAAACGCCGTTATCGCCATGCAAAGCTAGGAAGAAGATAAAATTCATGAGTAAGACAGCATCAATGTCGTTATAAGGGAGGATGGAAGGGACTAAGAATGAGAAGAGTTACTTCTGGAGAGGAAAGTGAGATGGCGACGACGCTTGAGAGCACATAAGAAAATCCTCATTGGCTGCGGCGAGATTTTATGAAACGGGAAGAAGCAACGACTGGTGGTAGCTCATGAACTCGACGGCAAATGTCTGGCGCGGAGAAACTGCTTGTTCAAATGCCTGAGAGAGAATCGGTTATGAATTTGAGATGCTTTAAACGGAGCATCACTTCACCGGCGTGTTCTTCAAATTATTATTTTAATTTTATGTAAGAAAAAGGGAAAGGAAACAACGGTGTTCGCCACGTGCTTTGCGAATGGTAGAGAGAGCTGGAGCTTTTCGCCACGTTTGGGATTATCATTGGGCTTCCTTTCTAACATGGACTGGGTTGGAAGGCCCATCGTGTTACGACCACCTGGGCCTGATTCCAAATTGGAGACGAGTGGGCCATGCTTGTAGAGAGATTTAAAAGTCATGTACTTAAATACCCTTTTGTTTATCCATTTTTTTCACATAGCAAGTTTAGAGAGATAAAAATAAGGAACTTTGAGTTTGAAACAAAAATGCCAAAACGGCCGACGAAATTAATGATAGAAAAAGGAAAATGCTTTATAATTACTCTAAAAAAAATAACCTTTGATGCTCTCGGGTCAATTATTAATTAATTAATGCCCAAAACCCGGCCCGACCATTCCACGAGTGTATCCGTTTCACAAACCAGGCAATTGAAATCTGGAAACCCTGATTCAAGGGCTTATCACTGATCCTCCACACTCAAAGTTGTAATCAGTTTCCCTCTCAAACTCGCAAAAATGGCTAAGGATTCAATGATACGGCCCTGGTTCCTCGATTTGGTCCCTCTCGCGGTGGTTCTCCTAATAGTAGCTCATGTTCTTGCTCTGGTAACTCTCAAACGCCTAACCTTTCAACTAATTTAACCATCTTTACGATTCACAACTTAGCTTCTTACCTGCATCCATGGTTTTCCCTTTTCTTTATCTCTTTCAGGCTTACTGGATTTACAGATTAGCAAGTGATAAACAGCCCCGGAGGAGTAAAGCACACTAAGGATCATAAGGTTTGTTGCAAGATTCCTTCTCTTTTATTCTCTGCATAAAATTGTTTCTAGTTGATGAAGTTCTTTGCTAGCTATGAACTAGTTCTAGTAGTTGCAGTGTCTGGTTGCCGCTTAGAAATCATAGGTGGGTATGTTAGATCTTCTAGATGTTTGCTAAATGATGCATTTGGATCTCAGGCCGATGTTTGCTTAGATGGGTGGCTTGGGTAGGGAATTGATAAGTATATAGGGATGGTTGTATTGTTTATCTATCTAACTAACTGAGACCTACTTTGCTCCACCATACGGGTTGGGATTGATGGCTGTGCATAAGTCAGCATCTGATGCTTCCCATGATTGTTGACTAATGAGCATGGGATGTTGTTTTAGTGAGGAGTAGATTTCACATTGATAGTTTTATTCAACTTTTTACTGGTCATTGAGGATGAGTAACAGCTCTGGGATAAGGTGATTGCTATAAGCATCATGGTGTCCCTGATCCACATTAAGTTTCGGATAGGAACGGATAGGAAACTTGTATATGTGAATCAGGTGTGGTTTTGCATGTATTAGTCCGTGTCTTTGTGTGTTGCTTCTTTGTGTTATAGGGTTTGATCTTTGTGTGTTGCTTCTACAACTGCCAATGATGTTCTTACTAAAGAATGATCTTTCTCCAGACTGGAGATTCTACCACATTCACCGTGTCGAAATCCCAAAGATAATACTTGGAACTGATTAACTCTATTTTGAACTATTGGATGAGTTTTTATGGCTTTTTAGTTATTGTATACAACTTGAATCAGCTTAACTGTCTTGTTTGCAGGTAGTATTCTCAAATGCAGAGTGCAATTCAACTTACAGAGGCAAATACAAGACTTTAGCCTGTAGGTGGGCTGAAGTTTACCCAATTGTTTTTATTTTCTTTCTTCTTCTTTTCATTTTGTATCAGATAGGAAGGATGTTCCTTGTATCTGTGAATGATTGTTGCTGCATAGAACAAAGTTTAACTATGATGATTGTAATTTGGATCTTGCTTATTCTATTGAACTACATCTTTTAGGTTCTCTCTCATTTTCCTTCCAGTTACAGAATGCCCTTACTTAACTTTGATGCTACTAAGTAAACTAGTATATATATAATTACAGCATCGACCTTGATTAATCTGGAATTGAGTTTTTAGGACCTCAGCACCCAACTGACAGTTGGTATTTATTTACTTCTAACTCTCTTTTTTCCCTGAAAAATGCACTAGTCAGATAACAGAACGTTTCATTACAACGTTTTATTTTTTGTTAACTTTGGAATTATTAGGATAATCAAATGAAATTAGAATCACTAAACACGTGCTTTCTACCGTGAGATCATTAATTAGCTACTAATTTATTCAACAATTTAGATTTCATAAGTGTAAGATTCGCACAATTTAAATAACGGTTAGTCTAGAATTTTGTTTTTGACAGGATTTGTTTTTAGTGCTAGGCCCATTAGCATGATGGGCTTTTAAGATTGGGTGGCCGATGTGAGCCTGTGAATGCTCTCACCACACGTGTTTTTCAGTGAAAAAAATGGATTCGTTTTTAATGCTAGGTCCATAAGCATGATGGGCTTAAGAATGGGCGGCGGGTGTGAGCCTGTTATGCTCACCCCACGTGTTGGTTAGTTGTTACGAATACAAACCAAGGGGGCCTGCGAGCTCTTAAGTCTTAACCGCTTCCATCTTCTGTTGATGTTGTCGACGCCTCGTCGTTGTCTTATTCTACCACGTGTTGCTATTTAGTCGTGGGTTAAAATTGTACTATCGTTTTCCCATTTCGTTCCGTCACTCGCAGTAGGAGTAGGAACGTACGTAGGATTACATTATCTTGCCATTCGTCCGTCCAATTTACAGAAATGCCATTATTTATTGAGGTCGGTAATCCCATCAGAAAATTAGAAAAAAGTGGAATAAAGGGGAAAAAACAAATACGTAAGAAAGAAGGAATGTACGTGACAATTGGAAAAGTAATAGGAACAGAGTGTCTGGCTGTCCTGCGAATCTCGTACGCATGCGTTTCTTTAATGTCCAATAACTTCTTTTAATAAATAAATATATACGCGTCGTATAACTCAGCTGGAAGCCCGGAAATGGAATGGGTGAAAACAAATCCATTTAGTACTCTCTTCCTAATAACTATTTCCATTAAATCTCTAGTCATTGTTTATAAAAGGCATGTCTAATAGTTATATGTATTTATAACCCATAAAAAGCCGTAGTAGACGACTCGTGAATGGTTTTTAATGAAATAAATCATGGGTACGATTTATAATAGGCTAAGAAATGAGATTTATAAATTATAATTTTTTTTTAAAATAAAAAATAAAAAAAATTGTTTTAAACAAATTAAAAATTTATGTATTCATCGCATTAAAACTTGAAATAGAACAATTTAGTAAGAATTGGCAAAAAAAAAGGCTACCTGGCGAAAGGCGATTAGTACTACTGTAGTAGGAGAAAGGGCATAATAATGAGCTGGAGAGAAGGGGCATTATCGTAGTTTTCTGAAAATTCAGGGCTTCCTTATTTTTACCCCGCGGTACACCAACATAATAGCCCAACCCACTCGTCTCTCACTTCACTCTCAAACGCGGAGGGAACTCCTCAACTGAGAGGCACATTTTTTAAAGAATAAGGAAAAATAAGAGAATTCAGTATGCCACCAACTAAGCAAAAACAGCGGAGCTCCGCCTCCAGATCCGCAACGACTCCGGGTTGGATCTCAGAATCAATCAACGGCGGATCACTCCCCCACGTCGACCTCAACAATGGCGTTAACGGCTGGGCCTCACCCCCCGGCGACGTCTTTTCCCTCCGCTCCACCAACTACTTCACCAAACGGCAGAAATCTCCGGCCGGCGACTCCCTACTCTCCCCTGCCGGCATGGATTGGCTAAAATCGAGTGCAAAACTCGACAACGTACTCGGCCGCTCCGACAACCGTGTCTCCCTCGCCTTAAAGAGATCTCAAGCCGAAGGTAAATCCCGTAAAAGCTTCATTATCGCTATTAACCTCCAAATCCCCGGTAAAGACCAATATAGTGCCGTATTCTATTTCGCAACTGAAGACCCTATCCTACCCGGTTCGCTTCTGTACCGGTTTGTAAACGGGAACGACGCGTTTAGGAATCAGCGATTCAAAATCGTGAGCCGGATCGTGAAGGGCCCGTTTCTGGTGAAGAAAGCGGTGGGGAGCTATAGCGCGTGTTTGTTAGGTAAAGCCTTGACGTGTAATTATCACCGAGGAGATAATTATTTGGAGATTGATGTTGACATCGGGAGCTCGCGGGTCGCGACCTATATTTTGCAGCTGGCATTGGGATGCGCGTCTCACGTGACGGTTGATATGGGGTTTTTGGTGGAGTCGCAGGAACAGGATGAGCTTCCGGAGAGATTAATTGGAACGATTAGGGTTTGCCAGATGGAAGTGTCGGCCGCAGCTGTTGTCCCGACGGCCAGTACGGTGGCGCGTGGGATTGGGTCAGCTAAAGTAAATAATCATGACGGCGATGTGGATGGGTGATTAAAGAAATGTTATTAACAAAAGTAATTGTTTGTTTAATTGGGTTAGTTTTATTTTTTTCAGGCTTTTGTTTTGTGATTTGGCCATTTGGGTCCCTTTCTTCAAAAGAATTGATGAACGGATGGTTTGTACATAATTTTTCTGGTGAGAAATTGAATAACAGCCAAGAAATTGGAGTAATCAACGTGACTAGCACTGTATTTGTTTTCTTGCTCTCTTTTAAGAGTTTCTCGTTATCTGGGTTCTTCGCCTGGAAATGTGTGACGTTTTTCTGTTGTTTTCTTCTCTTTTTTAATCGGGTAATCAACCTTTATGCTCATGAATGCCCATGAGGTGTTTGACAAAACGTGTCAGTTTAATAGTGTATTGATTTTCAATTTCTGGTGCTGGGACCTGTTTGACTGCGAAATTGCATGAGGTTGGCAGTCAAGGAAAGGCCACGCCAAGCTTTTGTCACAAGACAATGTTTGAATTGTGACTATGAAAGTTTTGCCATTCCTAAATTAGTTTCCTTGGAATTATTGGACTTATAGTTAGTAGTTAGTAGTAACTTACTAGTAGTACATTGTAATAATGGAATTTGTTTTATTTGTTCTTTGGAACTTGATTTGACATCACAAGGTACATGAGTAGTGTGTATTTCCCCGTTTCTGATCTGTCCCGTTTTCCGCTGCAACTGCGGATTGCAATAGTCACTACATTCTCTCTCTATAGTTTAATTTCATTTGTTTTAGTAATAAACAGAGCGTGGGAGTGGATATCAAAAGGGAATCTGCACTTATTAGCAGGAACCAGACGTATTTAATTACCGAGTCATTGACCAGCATCTTTAGGCGTTGTTTGTTTTATCGTATTTTTATTTTTTTTTTATTTTTTTTGGGTGTCTTTATTGTCTTTTTCCGATTGAAAGATTAATTCCGTTCGATTATTATCTAATCTTTTAAATTAAAATAGCTTTTTCAAAATTGTTCTCTTTATTCTCCCACTTTCGGTGCATTTGTTCAATTTCTTTATTTATTTTTTATAGATTTTCTTAAAACGTACTATTTTATATATATATATATATATATATTGTTTGCCACTCTGCCTTGATACTCCAACTCTTGATAAGAAAATCCAACTTTAGTGAGGCTGGCCCAATGCCTATAACTGAATTCTCAGTTTGGTCCAAGCAGGACAAGTGATGCATTATTTTTATCATATGGATGTGCGTGTATCAACTGTCAAATGGTTGTTAGATTGCCAGATCAGCTGCGGTGCCACATATGATTAGGTTGTTATCAAGTTTCAGTAAAAATCAAACTATACTTTAGTAACATTTTAATCCGAAGCTGAGATTACTTTACTTTCTAATATACGAATAAAATTAGTTCTAACTTTTAACCCAATAAATTTAAAGATATATTTAGTTCGAAATTAAAAATTATACTATATAACGTAGATATTGATTAAATAAAAAGCCGTAGTAAAATGGTTTGAACGCAAAATTAATAATTTTATAGCTCAGTAATAGTTATTATGAAATAAAGAGAATAATATATCGAAATGATTTATATGCAATTTCTATCAATATTTTTTTAAAAAAAATGGTTCAGGCCACACAGGTGGAACCGTGGAAGTGTTGCCTGTCAACCCACGGGCCTCGACTTTTACAAATCTCCAAGTTTCTTTCTCCCATCATGGTTCTCTGTATTCAGGCTACAATCTTATTCTTAGGGGCCTGGCCCGTAACAACCCGACATTTCTAGACCAGCCCAAATTCCTAAGCCGGTCGAGTACCGACTCTCCGCACTTTCCAAAACCATCAAATACTATACTACCCTCCGTCCCAACTCCCAGATCTCTTTTGTCTATGAAAAAAATGATAGATTTATACTAAACTTAGACACGTATATTAAGAAAATTCGATAACTCACTATTTAAAATAATTTTACCCCTTATTTTTTCTCGAATTTCCGAGTGTACTATTCATATACTTCGAGAAAAAATAAAGGGCAAAATTATCTTAAATTGTAAGTCATTGGACCTCCTTAATATGCGTGTTCAAAGTCAAAGCGACAGTTAAAACCAGAGGGAGTAATTATTTAGATATTTTTTATTTAATTTTTCAGTTTTTATGTATTTTTTGATAGACAAATTTGAATTAGAAAAAAAATTAAATGTATTTGTTATAGAAGGGTAATTTTATCTGAAAAGTAAATTAATTTTCTTAATATATATACATTATACAGTATGTTGGAACCTAAAACCACTTTTATTTCTACCGTCATTATTTTCTTTTTTTAATTAATGGATTTATCGTAACTAACCTCCTCATAACAACAACAAAAAATACCACTTTCATGGAATACAACTTTGCACAAATTCTGTTTACTATAGTCAATGATACAGGTGAATGGCAGATTGGGGTTGTAGCCTCCGGTTGTGCAAATGAATAGGACTAGATCATCGTTCTTTTTTTTCGA
>NBIL01129624.1:0-12263 GCA_002752925.1 Viola pubescens var. scabriuscula | reverse complement strand
TTGTCGTTTTTAAGTACTATGGAAACTCTGAGTTCTCTGTGGTCATTCTAGATAGAAGTATGACAAAAATAGAGTATCTAATCACTGACAATATTACTGTGAAGAATAACCATGATGAGGGATTTCAGATTCCTGTAAAGAAAGAAATTGATGTTGACATTGCTGATGGAAACTTGGATGATTTCTCCACAATTTTTTTTTATATTTTTTTTAATAGAAATAAAACAGATGGAAATATTATAGATAGGAAATTTTACAGATACAAGACTCTTCACTTCATGCAAGAATCAGTTCTATAGTCTTCTTTGTAGAACCGCACACAGAAAGATCTGATTTTGATTATGATGATGATAATTGTTCTACATCATGGTAGTCCTGATCATGGCCAATACCAAAAGAGCCAGTGGAGTGATGAAGGGAATACTCGTCCCTCGTTCTTGCTTTGGTAGACTTATGAATGTAAGGGCTTGTAACCAAAAACAAATTTGTAATGGGCTTCACTCATTTCTCTGAAATCAGGCTCTAACTAATTAAGAAACGCCACCATGAGGTTGAAAAAATGGCCCAAAGGCCCAAAAGCAGTTGCTCTCCCCACCTCCTCTGTTACGCAACTGCGGCCCGTATATCCGGTACAGAGAGATCAGCCCTTTAGGGTCCGACGGAACTCGAGTATAATTAGGTTTATACTGAAAGGGCAGCGAGAGAAAATTTGTTTTTATTTTTCGAGAAAAGAATGTAAGATTCGAACTTAAAATTTTACCGATATTTTATTATCACTAAAGAACCAATAAATTAAACGTTTGTAAAGTTATAAACATTGCACACTGAAACAAATAATGCAAAAGCTGAAACTGACAAATGAAAACTAATCAAACTAAACTTTTTCAAAAAGTATAGTATATTACAATTTACAATCTTGTTTTGATTTGTGCAAGTATGAGATGATAAGGGAAGCCATTATTTTGTGACCGCCACGTGTCTATCTTTTGCGTGGGGCCGAGGCCACGAGGGCAGTTCAACTGCATTAAAATACTGCAAAAATTCTTTTGTAACAGAGTTGCACGTTTCAGAAGTACCCAAACTTAAAGTTTAATTAATTAATACAGCTATAAATAAAATAAATATCCTTAGAATTTTTTAAATAATGAAATAGTACTACTACACTACTACAGTACTACTACTGGCTGCTAAGCTATAGCCTGCTTTTTTTCTTTTTTTGGTTGATTATGATGCCGATCTCTATCTGTAGACTAGTTAATCTCGATCGAATATTGTTGGGCTGTTAACGATGGTTCCGATAATAATTTTCTAAATCATTAAAATCTAAATTCAAAATCTAAATTAAAGTTGAAAAATAATTTTATATTTTATCAAACATATAGATTTGGCTTTTCAGACCGACATTTGGTTATAATCTTATCCTGGTTGCCAAACGAACCAGTTTGCGGAGCAGTCCACGTTAATGTCTCTCTCCCTCCCAAACACAGGCGGTGATGGGCTGCTGGGCAGGATTGCGACCCCCTAGCATTTCTTTCTTTTAAAGTTTAAACCATTCGAGTTTTCTAAGAAAACCAATTAATTAAAATCAAAATTTGCTGTAAAAAAAGAAAAAAACTTACTATTATTAACTGGATAAAACTAATTATGTTCGCACTAGATGAGCTTGTAGTTGATTAACAAGTCAGTCAGCCATTTATTGTTAGACTTAACCTTAAGTATCCATAAGTTTTACATTAGTTAATTAATTAACGGTTAAAATAGTTGCTAGTAGAAGAATGTCTGCTGGAATCCAATCACTTAGCTAATCATAGGTGCAGAAGAGACTTTGCTTTTCCTTGACTCTTTTTATAAGTTTTTACCTGGCCAGGATATTAGAGAGTTTTGTAATCAAACTTCTCATGATCACTCTCTCCTTTTATACTTATCCTTCTTGTTTAATTTTAAGAAAATCTTCATTAAACCCAATTTGCTTGCATGCTTTAATTTTCCAATCTGCTGCAAACTTTTTTCCTCTTTGTGGGAAAAGTAAACAATTAAAAGATGTTTGTTTTAAAGTTTGAACTTTACAATTACTACAAGACAAGAGAATTATTTGATAAAGCAAAAAACCATAATAATAATATTACAAAAGCAAAAAAATAAATATATTTTTCTAGGACCAGAAAGAAAACAAAGGAAAAGACAGAAAGTGCACATCAGAAAAAACGATCCTGTTTGGCTTGGGTTTTGATGAGTGGAGGAGGGCTTGAAAGGAATCTCTCCCTCTAATTCATATCTCATCTCTTTCTCCTCTCCATGTCTCTTACAAACAAGTTCAATTTTTTGTTTTTTAACTTCCAGTTTTTCTTGCATATAGTATAGGACATATCACTGATCTGTACACATTTGTATTGCTTTTGTTTTAATCTTTTTGTTTTGTCAGAAAACTAGCTAGGAGCTAGCTTCAAGGTCTGGTGCTAACTTCTAATTAATACGCATAGGAAGTTGTTTTGTTGTTCTTGTTCTGTACTTCTCTTACTTTCTTCTTAAGTTTCAAGAAAATACTGATATATATCTAGATGTTACTGAGAGAAAGAAGGGAACTTTAGTATACTAGTACTTTATAAAAGAGCTCCTTACTTCAAGTTACCATCTTTTCTTTCTATTACAGACCTTACTAAATTAGGGTTCCTACTCAGATCCTGGTTTTGGACATTTTGTCACATGTGATTTAAGGAAATTAGGTGAAATTAAGATGATGATGCAAGGGAAGATAATGGATGAGAGTATCTCTGATTTGACTTCCACATCTGGTGAACTAAGTGCTTACTCAGCTGGTGGTGCCACAAATCCACCACCATCTAAGAGGAAAAGAAGTCTTCCTGGAAACCCAGGTAACAAAATTCAAAATCATCCCTTTTTTAGTACTAAAGTCTTTAACTTTCTTATTTTTATCATCTTGGTTGTGATGAATTTGGTCTATTTTGATCTGAATATTCAGACCCAGAAGCAGAAGTGATAGCTATGTCTCCAAAAAGTCTGCTTGCAACAAACAGATTCTTGTGTGAGATCTGTAACAAAGGATTTCAAAGAGACCAGAACCTTCAGCTGCACAGAAGAGGGCATAATCTGCCATGGAAGCTAAAGCAAAGATCAAAGACGGAAGTGATTAGAAAGAAAGTTTATGTCTGTCCAGAAGTTACTTGTGTGCATCATGACCCATCAAGGGCTTTAGGAGATCTTACAGGGATCAAGAAGCACTTTTTCAGAAAGCATGGTGAGAAGAAATGGAAGTGTGAGAAATGCTCAAAGAGATATGCTGTTCAATCAGACTGGAAAGCTCATTCCAAGATTTGTGGCACAAGAGAGTATAGATGTGATTGTGGAACCCTTTTCTCTAGGTAAGAAAAACAAACAATCATTTTATCATGTATAATTCTCTCTCAATATTAGCACTTCTCTGAATACTTAATTAGGAGTTCATGAAATTATCAACCAAACTTCAAATTTTTTAATCTGTGTGCATAGCTAAAAGAGATAAAGTTAGAAACTTTTAGTGGGTTACATCTACTAGCCTTTTGCTCTGGTTGAACAAGAAAAAAACAAAAAGTTGACACAGTGGAGAGAGAGAAGGGAGTACTTCAAGAAAGAGTGGTGTTTTTTCTGCAATTTTTTGATGTGGGTGTACCTTTTTGTATGTTTGTGTTTGTTTTTCTTGGGTTTGCAGGAGGGACAGTTTTATCACACACAGAGCTTTCTGTGATGTTTTAGCTGAAGAGAGTGCCAGAGCAATCAACAACCCACTTCTCTCTTCTCATCAACAGCAACAGCAACAAGCTTCCCACTTTGTCAATCTACAAGCCTCATCAGTGAAAAGAGAGCAAGAAAGTTTGCATCTTTTCAGTCCACCACCACCACAAAATCACAACAATCTTTCCTCATCACAAATGTTTCCAGTTTCAAGTTTAGATCATCAGTCCTTTTCACAACAAAACCCTAGCTCGAACCCTAATCCAGCTATGACACTACTAGCCTCTCCTTTTCAGGCTTCCAGCGCATCTGCTGCTCACATGTCTGCAACTGCATTGCTGCAAAAAGCTGCACAAATGGGTGTGACCATGAGCAATCCTCACATGCCAGGAGGAGGAAATTATTCTTGTGGTGTTGTGATGTCTTCACGTGATGAAATAGGAACTTCTGGTTCTTGGTTGGCATCTTTCTGGAATAAAGCTGCAATGGAGCAGTTTTCTGTACCAGGAGGAACAGGAGGAGAAGCTTCACATCTTGTTCATGGCATGATGAGCTCATTTTCTCCTGCAAATGGGTTTGTTGGGGCATCATCTTTTGAGGATGATGATTTCAATGGCATTTTGAGTAGTAATCCGAATCCAAATCCTAAAAGTGACATAAATTTTCAAGATCATCACCACTTGAATTTCTCCAAGCCAACACAATCTTCCTCCCAATCGCAATCCAATGGAATTGATGATGGGATGATGACGAGAGATTTCTTGGGACTTAAAGGTTTTCCTCGTAAAGAATTTCTTAACAACATAGCTGCTGGTGGTGGTGGTCAAGCTGGTCATCACATACATTCTTCTTCCTCAACTTATGGGCAAAGGAATCAAAACCAATTACCTCCTTGGCAAGGTTAAGTAATTAGTAATTACTTAATGATCATCTTAATTAATTAATTAATTAAGCAGATCATCTTTTTGAAGAGGCAAATATTTGTGTGACACTATATACTCTATATGAACACTAATGGTGTTCTACGCGTACATTTTTTTGCTCCATCCTGTTTTGATTTGTATCCAGCTTAATTTTCTATATAGTTTTTGGATGATTTTCTTTATCAATATATAGTATTATACATTATATATCAATTTGTTCTTGTAATTCAATTGGAATGTGTTTGTCTCCATACAATGACAACGAAAGCAATTACAAAAGTAATTAATTTGTGGTGGATCTTTAGTTCTTCTAACATAAAATCAAGATTAAATATTACTCGTCTCAAATTGGAAAGTTATTAGTATATTGATCTCTTCTAAATGGTATTTTCTGTTGTTTTTGCACAACTTTTTAGGTTTGAACCAGAATTGTTCTTATAAGCCCATTTGTCTATAAGTATTGCCCCCATAGTAGAGTACTCTGAGCATGTAATTAGTTCGTATATAAAATTCGAATCCATAATTACTTCTTATTTAACAGAGCATTCTTTTATCATTGTCATTTTCTTTAATATCAAATACCATAATCTAACGATGAGTATCAGAATACTCACACCAACTTGTGTCGGTATGTATGTAATATGTATAGATTTGAAAATATATGGGTGGTAAAGGATAAGAACTAAGAAGTAGAAGTGCACACATGTGACATGCATGATTGATGCTTAGTAGGTTTTGAAGAGTAGGGCAGGAATGGAAGAGGAAAGATTCGCAAATAGTGCACAGATGTTTATGTATGCATGGTTTTAGTAAAAACTGCTTCTATGCAGAAGAAAAAGAAAAAGGCACTCGATCATACACTGCACTGCGCCCTCTAGGCTACTCTATTTGCTTTTGCCTCACTCGCACGACACACCAATATGGACGCCAATCCCTAGACGACGAGGATTGAGGGATGAGGATGTAATTGTAGGCATTGTAGGCCATGCCATTGCCACTTCCCATCAAACTCTTAGCTAGAGTATATCTCTTTTCTTCCTACTTTGTTCAAAGTGGAACAAAAGTTTTCGAACCCTAATCATTGTTCTATTATGAACCTTCACATGCTAGGCATTGTAGGCAAGGAGTGTGGTTTTTTCGTGACACTACAAGAAAGCAACGTGGTTGATGTGAGTTGAAAACTCTAGCTAATTTTTTTAATGGGTGATTAGTTCGGTGCGAATTAGATTATTACGTGTATTTCACGTCATCGATTGAGAAACTTAATTAGTTTCCAAATTATAGTTACTTAGAACTAAATTCATCCATTCTTTCTTTTTAGATAAGGTTGTTCTGCTATAATTTACAAATGATTTATTTTATGAGAAGAAGTTAAACCAGATGGTCATATCATTTTATATTTTGTGACGTTTTTTTTTTTTCCAGAAAAGGAAAAAACAAAACTTCAAATGGGAAGATCTTTTAATAGAAAAAAATAAATAAAAAGAGGGGTCATCTGGAGTCCACTTGCTTGCTAGGCCCATTCCAAAATTTCCTTTTGGGCTTTTAAATCTCCAGGTCCAGATTGATCCGATTGCTACATGCGGCCGTAACCATTCTGATCGAGACTTGACAATATAATGGGCCAAGATTGACCAAACCCAAACAGTAGAGAACATCACTCACCAATACTCATTATCGTCACTGCACAAAATTACAAGACAAGACAAGATCTTTGGTTTTCTTGGTTGGTCAACCATTTCTTAAATCCTTCACAGAGATTTTTATTTCTGCAATTTGCAGGGTTTGTTTGTTCTTCTTCTCCCCTAAAAAAAATTAGCAAGGATAGACACAAATATATTTCTGAAACATTCAAGAGGTAGCTTATTTATTTATTTTTAAAAATTGATTGCATTATTAACTATCATTGTAATTTTATGATCAAACTCATAACCTACGTTATAAAGTCGGCATACATTAATTAACTGAAGTACAACTTCACGTACCAAAAAATATTTTATTAGAGTTAATAAGTTAGAAAAAATATCAAGGTGATCAATATTGTACTATCTCGACGGATATACAGTTATATCTTGATTTTTTTTTTACCTAAAACGATATAGACAACATTGTACATCGTTTCAGATTTCATCTCCACCGTCTCAATTAAGATGACTTGAAACTTTGGTCAATTTCATTTCATCTCGAACTCTATTTTTTTTTATAAAAAAAAAACAAGAAAAACTACGAAGGAAAATATTAAAATTATTTACATAAAAGTTAAATTGTGAATTTTGAACAAAAAATAAGTTTTTATTTTTAAGAACTATATTTCATGGACAAAACGGACATTTCCAGAAGGAACTCGGACTCAGCGCACGGTGTGCAACTTTCAACCTATCACAAAACATCAAAGTATCATCCTACTAACCACCGTTATTAAAAAAATTATTAATAAAAACAGCAGATTTTTTCGAGTTTTCGTTCCATCTTTTTTCGCAAACGAAGACAACCTTAGAACCAGAGACCCTATAATCCTTAACTTCCCCGATCGAACCCCCTCCTCTCCCTTCGCTCCCCACTCTCCCCCGACAACACATTTTTCCTTCCCTTACCCATCAGCCAAACACACCCTTTCTCCCCATCACATCACTGTGACATAAAACTTCTACTGGGTGCTCAAATATCAGACCTTTTGCGGTCTTCAACTAGGCCATGGCTTTGAGGCGTTTACTCACCCAGGTCAGTTACGATTCTATTCTCTTCCTTCTTTTATTCAATTTTGAGGATTGCCCACTAGGAGCTTAAAAATCTTCATGGGTTTTATTATATTTTTAATAATTTGCATTGATAATTGAACTGGGGGTCGTTTTGAATGTATAAGTAGCTGATTTAGCATAAATCTTAGGTGGTTTTAAGTTGAAACGAGTTTCCATGGTGAATAGACGCGGAAGCTTTGTGCTTTTGTTTGATTGTTGAGGGAAGGTAATGAAAGGAAGAAATTAGGGTTTTTCTAGCTTGTATGTGTTTGTTACTTTTACATGAGAGTTTTGTTATTGTATGCTTGTTTATCTGCAGAGTCTATTTCATGGTTTTGTGGTGTGAATATAAACTAAACTTTTATAGGAAGTTGCTGTCCTTGTGTTTAAGCCTCAAGGGGCTCTTTGGAATTGCATATCATGGATGGAGGTGGAGAATGTTTGTGCTATACACTGATGTCTACATGTATACAGTTAACCACGTTAATATCTTAGTGAAAGATGTACATTTCGGATTAATTGTTCTGGCCACAATTGCATGAAGCATACCATTTTTTTTCCTTTTGGCAATTAACTTCATCTTCATCTTGCTACAGGTTTCAAGGCATCAATCGGAGCTTGGACAGCTGAAAAGTTTGTTTTCCAGAACTTATTCTCCTGTTAACAAATTTGGAGGACATGGTGCTGGTATGCCCTGCATCCTGTTCAATATTTTCTCATGTTCTATTTAGCTTCTCCTTTTTTACCAATTACACTTGGAGGGTGTTAGGCACCTATTTCCTCGCGGAGGTGTCCTGGCATAACCCTGACAACAGAAATCTTAGCAATGCTTTAATAGATATATGTGTACCCCAGTAAAGTGGCATTGATAAAGCTATTTTTTCATGCCATGTTGGACTTCTCTCGTTATCTTGAACTGCAATGATTTTTCCCTCTTTTCTGCAGTGAGCAGGCTTTCAAATGCTCAAACTAGGTTTCTCTCCAGCTACGGTCGTAATGTATCTCGAAAGATGCGTGATGCAGATGAAGGCATTGAAGTTGCATATCTTAAAGAACTTTACCAGCGCAATGATCCTGAAGCTGTTATAAAGCTTTTTGAAAGTCGGCCATCTTTGCAGTCCAACCCTTCAGCACTTGCTGAATATATTAAGGCATTAGTCAGGGTTGACAGACTGGATGAGAGTGAGTTGCTCAAGACCTTACAAAGAGGTAATTTTGGGAATGGGATCCTTTCACTTTAAATCCAAATTCTGAAATGTTGATTCTCTTGTCAAACCATATCCTTTTATTCTGTCCATCCCTGGTTGTTCTTATGTCTCTTCGTGATATTATTTATTAAGCAATTGTTTCTGAAATTTTGCAGGTATTTCTGGTTCTACCTCAGTGAGGGACGAAGATATTGGTGCTTTTTCCGCTTTCAGGAATGTAGGGAAATCCACAAAAGATGGCGTTCTTGGAACTGCTAGTGCACCCATTCATATGGTGGCTAATGAAGGAGGGCATTTTAAGGAGCAGCTTTGGCGTACAGTTCGCACCATTGCATTGGCTTTTCTGTTGATCTCTGGTGTTGGAGCTCTTATTGAGGATAGAGGGATTGGTAAAGGTATAGCTATGTCATTGGCCCTTGTGTTTTGCTGTTGTTTGATTAAAAAATGTTTCAGATTGATGAAAAGCCCTTTCCTTGTTTTTCCATTTTTATGTATCAGGACTTGGTCTTCATGAGGAGGTGCAACCAAGCATAGAATCTAACACCAAGTTTAATGATGTAAAGGGTGTTGATGAAGCAAAGTCAGAGCTGGAAGAAATTGTCCATTATCTCCGAGATCCAAAGGTAAATGTTTTGGCCACCATGTTAATCAATTTACTGTCGCTGTATTCGGGTTATGGGGATACTTTTTTGTTGGGTAATTTGCTAGAATGAATTTTCATTTTTAGATGGGTTTTTAGCATATAATGCTCTTTTTTGTTGTATATCCCTGTACCTTTATAATTCTTTGCCTGAAACCTTTCTTAAGTGTATTTTTTTTCCATTATTGTTGCTAAGAATAGTATATGCTTTAGGCACTTCTGTCTTGCGTTCCTTTATTGTTGAAAAGATGGAATCCTTTTCTTATGTGTGTTTCTATGGTTAAAGCGATTCACTCGCCTAGGTGGCAAGTTGCCGAAGGGTGTTTTGCTTGTTGGTCCACCTGGTACGGGCAAGACCATGTTAGCCAGAGCTATTGCAGGAGAAGCTGGGGTTCCTTTCTTCTCGTGTAGTGGTAGTGAGTTTGAAGAAATGTTTGTTGGGGTTGGAGCCCGGCGCGTTAGGGATCTTTTTGCAGCAGCAAAGAAGCGGTCACCGTGTATAATTTTTATTGATGAGATAGATGCCATTGGGGGAAGTCGTAACCCTAAGGACCAACAATACATGAGGATGACCTTAAATCAGCTGCTTGTTGAATTGGATGGCTTTAAGCAAAATGAAGGAATTATTGTGATTGCAGCCACTAATTTCCCACAATCACTTGACAAGGCATTGATTAGACCTGGACGGTTTGACCGCCGCATTGTTGTTCCTAATCCAGATGTAGAAGGAAGGCGGCAAATCATGGAGGTTCACATGTCAAAGGTACTATTTCCTTTCATTTTGGGCCCTTGAATTGACTGTGGAGGGTGTGTTTTTGTCACTGCTGTATGCTTTATGTGTACGACTAGACTATATCTCTTCTTTGATTTTTTGCCTGAATACTCATCTGTAACATGATGTGTATGCTGACACAAACATAATTTTCCTTGCATTATCCATCTTTTTAGTGAGTAATGTTGCTATTCACGTATTAACTGCTTTGGCTATGAAAATTGTACAGTGCTTTCTAGACGATTTCATTTAGCTTTTTTCATCTGATTCTGAATTCAGACAAATAGGTGATATGTTATGGTTTAGGTCATAATCTTGGTGGCCAATTTTAGATTTTTGCGGGAACATAAGATCCTTAACTTTGGTTGAATGTCAAAAAAGTTTGTGCGGCCACTATTATCAGGACAGAGTTGATCATCCATGGTTGTATTGCAGGTCTTGAAGGCAGATGATGTTGATTTGATGGTCATAGCTAGAGGTACCCCTGGGTTCTCAGGTGCTGATCTTGCAAATTTGGTAAATGTTGCCGCACTCAAAGCTGCGATGGATGGTGCTAAAGTAGTAACAATGGCTGATCTAGAATATGCAAAGGACAAGATTCTGATGGGAAGTGAACGCAAGTCAGCTGTAATTTCTGATGAGTCACGAAAGCTAACAGCTTACCATGAGGGTGGACATGCACTTGTGGCCATGCATACTGATGGCGCTCATCCGGTTCACAAGGCAACAATAGTTCCCAGGGGTATGGCTCTTGGCATGGTTACCCAATTGCCTGAGAAAGATGAGACAAGTGTGTCTCTTAAGCAAATGCTTGCTCGCCTTGATGTTTGCATGGGTGGACGGGTTGCAGAAGAGATGGTTTTTGGAGAGAAAGAAGTTACCTCAGGCGCCTCTTCTGATCTCGAGCAAGCTACTAGTCTGGCTAGAGCAATGGTTACAAAGTACGGCATGAGTAGAGAAGTAGGGGTTGTTACCCATGATTATGATGATAATGGGAGGAGCATGAGCACTGAAACTAGGCTTCTTATAGAGAAGGAAGTGAGGTATTTCCTGGAAAGGGCATACAATAACGCGAAAACCATCCTCACTAACCATAACAAGGAGCTTCATGCGCTTGCCAATGCTTTACTTGAGCAAGAAACTCTCACTGGGAGTCAGATCAAGGTTCTACTTGCCCAAGTCAATTCTCAGCAGCAGCAACAGCAACCACAGCATCAACAGATTGTCGCATCTCAGAGCAGTTCACAGTCCAACCCAGTGCCTCCACCACCACCTTCCAATCCAGCTGCATCTGCTGCGGCAGCAGCCGCGGCAGCTGCAGCTGCTGCTGCTGCTGCAGCAAAATCCAAAGGCATTGCTCCTGTTGGATCTTAGCGTACAAGTCATTGGTGAGTCTCCTTGCCAATCGGCTTTTTATTGAATCGAATGTGCATATCGTCATTAACCTACCTCTGGTGTTCTGTGTTTGAGAACTGTAGTTTTTTGTTACTGCCGCCAGTGAGTTACTTTATATATGCATCACTGTTGTTGATCCAAGCTGTAGAATAATTTAATGGTTAGTAATGGTTGCCATGCTAAAGTATTAGTGTAGTGTTTAGTTTTCAATCTTCCTCCTTTTTATTCTGGATTCTTCTCTTTTTAGTTTGTATGGCACATTGTTATACGGTTACAATAGTGTTTTAATCCAAATTTTGATCTCCACGTTTTGCAATTTCTGAAGTTTACAATTTGGAACAGTTTGTTTCTGTTTGTATCGCTTCAATGCTCGAGTGTCTACTCAACGGTTTGGTTTCGCTGCTGTTACGTTTGGTAGAACCGTAGAGGCAAGTTCCTGTTTGGTAAAAACTTTTTGATCCCAACATGGATTAAAGTTATTGTGGTGAATCCCCTACATCAAGATTCAAGGGATGAATTCTTGAAATCTCTGTGCCAAAATATATAAAATATAATCGATAAGATTAATTATATTTGTACCGGTCAATCTTAAATCAAACACACTTTGAGAGGTAAAAACATAAGATTGAAAATTTATCATACATCCATATACGGCCTAATCTTCAAAAAAAATACTTGCTTAGAAAACGTTGACAATTCTAATTTCGCAATTGTCATTCGGACCTAGGTTGTAAAGACACGCATACATTAATCAATTGAATTTCAATCTCATATAACTCCTTAATTAGCGTTGGAAGCAGTAACAATCAAGAAAAGCGAATAATGAACATAGAAGGTTACTCAGTTGAGGGATTGTCG
>NBIL01129621.1:0-16321 GCA_002752925.1 Viola pubescens var. scabriuscula | reverse complement strand
AAATTTTTTGGAAAATTTGATGGGCCGGCCCATGCCTGAGGCCATCAGAATTTAAAAACCATCCGATTCAATCCGATTTAATAGTCTAAAATTTACCGGTTTAATGTGTGAACGGTTCCGGACGGACCAGTAACTACAATCCGATCGAACCAAATTCAACTCGGTTGAACCACCAAATTTTTATTTCCGATTCGCTGTCCGGTCTGATTCTGATAACACTGGTAAATACCATTCCCAAAAATCCAACACCCAAACAAAACAACAGAACATTCCATCTTACAAAGCCCAGACCAACTTCTTTGGGCCTAGTTTTCCATACCATCGCAATTATCTCACCCCACCTCAAATAAATAAATGTAACGTTCCTAAATAAATCCAAAACCAAGCACCACCACCGCAATCGTCCACACACACCACACGCGCCTAATCCACGTCCCTGCCATCTCATCATCTTGTAAGTCTCACGTCTCACCAACCAAAAAGCTTTCAAAACCAACAAAAAGGTAAATTATACTCCATCTATTTTGAATAATTGACACTTTACTATTCCAGTACGCATTTTAAGGCGGTTAGAATAGTAACTATATAATCTCGAAAAAATCTGAATTTTTTTTTCAACGTACGTGAAGGATTAAATACGTTGTAAAAAAATTTCGGACTTTTTTCGAGGTCATATAGTTACTATTCCGGCCGTTTTACAAAGCGGCAGGAATAGTAGCCAGCGACGATTAAACGAAAACGGAGGGAGTATAAAAGAATCCTAAACACTATAATTTCTTTTACTTTAATGCCTATATTTTTAATCTTGCGGTATACTTTTTTTTTATGTGTTTTTTTTTTTGAAAGGTTTTTTTTTATGTGTTAGTATTTGTTATTTTAACATTTTTTATAAATAATAAATAAAAAAAAAGAAAAAAAAGTACAAAAACTATAAAACCTAAGGAAAAAATATAACAAATAATGTATAATAGAGTTCATCTCATTGAAGGAAAAAAAAAACTTTGTCGCTAGTCGATGGCCATTTATCTTATTAGTTGTTTTGATGATGATAAAGTAGGGATAATGATATATATTGACACTTCTACTTGATTTTTTTATTAATTTGACACTTTATTTTATTTTTTGTTGGATTTAACCCCTCATATTACTTTGGTTCTTTTTGGTAACGTTGTGCACAGTCAGACGTTAAGTTTGATGACGCGACATTATTTAGCTAATGTGACAATCCATGTCAGATGTCGCGTCAGATTTTTTAATTAAAAAAATAGATTTTAAATTCATTTTCCTATTCCATTAACATATTTCATATTATAATAGGTCGATAAATGAGTTTAGAACTTCTTTTTTTATAAAAAAAAAAATCCGACGTGACATTTAACATGGATTGTCATGTAAGCTAAGCAATATTAAACAATGTTATGTCACTAAACTTAACGTCTGAATATGTAAGGTGTTACCTAAAAAGACCAAATTAATATAAAAGTGTGAGTGAAATGGTTAAATTCAACCAAAAATGAAATGAGACGTCAATTCAATATGAAAAATTGAATAAAGATGTCAAAAATATCATTATTTCGATAAAAATATTAATAGAAACTCAAATTTACATTCGAATCTCACGGGCGTCTAAAATAAACTATTTTATATCATTGAGCATATTATCTTTGTTAAATTCTTGTGGAAGTTTCATAATTTTACGCAGTCTAAAAGATTACTGTTTTAATTTGAATTCTTTTACCAAATTTTTTTCTTAGAAAATTATTATTTATTATTCATTTTACAAGTTTTAAACTATAAATGAAAATTTTGCAAAGCTTTGCATGTAAGTTTCCCACAAACAAACAAATAAGCTCAAAACCCCGGCCTTCAATTCTCGTGGGGTCCGCAAAAGATTACCACTTACCACGATAGGACCGTTGACCGGACGCGCCGATTCAGTCGCGTAAGATAATGGGAAGAAAAGCACAGAGGTGCGTTTTAATGGTAGAAAATCTAGGATTATGAGCAAATAATTAAATGTGATTAGGCTGATTAGCACAAAGATAATCACCACTTTCTCAAGTAACGGACTTAAAAATCGGGGTCCAGTTACTGTTACTACTGTCGTGACTCGTGGTCTCCGTGCCGCGAGCGACATTTCCATTTTTTTCCATCTCCTCATTTCCTCGTTTCCCTGTCTGTCTTTATAAAATCTTGTGAGAATTTATTTTTTTCCTTTTCCTGCAGACTGACCAGAAGTAAAGAACACCAAATGCAATAAATAATATAATATATTTATTTCACTATAATATTCTACAAAAATAACTAAAGTTATCGGAGGGAGGAGAGGTGGAGAGAACTGGTGTGAGGGGCGCGCATCTCGACAGAGTGGACAAGAGGAGTGGTTTATATATATATATATATTTATTTGTTTTTTATTTCGAAGAAGAAAAGGGTTGGATCTTCTACAGCTTAACGGCTCTTTTCATGGTGTTTATTGAAGTCTGCATTTGGGTTTTTGCTGATATCGAACATGGATTATGAGAAGTAAATCACTCTCTTTGTTAGTATGCCATACTTAGTTTATGTCGAGAAATGCAAACTTTGTGTCTTGGTTCTGGTTTTAGCTTTTGCTTTATTTATTTGTTTATATATGTTGTCGCGAGTACTGGGTTTATCTTGTACTGTCGTTGATGGGTAAGATGATGATGGATGTGGGCTCTTTGATAGATTGGTGGGTCATTCTTAATCGAACTGATTATGAATATAAAATGCTTAAATGGTGCCATCTGGGTTCAGATGCTAAGAATGCAAGTGTTGATTTACTTTACCATGGATGTTTACTGAAGCTACGCCTCTTGATTTCCGGTATTTATTTATCTGTTTTGGGATTTGCACATTTTGCTCATTGATCTGCCTCATTGAACCGGAAACATGTCTCTACTGCTAGAATACAGTGTGGGTTATATAATTTTAAGCGTGGGATTTTGTATTTCATTGTAAGTACTTCAATGTTGTGGGTGGTGTGAATGTTTTTCATATTTGTTGTTATGCATTTGCTCTTCAAGATCTAAAATTCATTTTCTGCCTTTCTTTATGAAGTGTTAATGGGGAACGTTGGGGTTGGCAAGAGCAAAACTATGGTCCCCTGAAGAATTCTAATCATAGTAAGTTGTTCTCTTTTTCTCCCAAGTCAAATGTCACTAAAGCTTGTGATAACATTGATAGTTGCATAAAGAAACTGAAGCAGTTGTTTTTCTCGAATAGATATGTCTCAATGTGTCTGGAATGAAGTGACCCTGAATGAGGAAGATCATTCTTATGCAAATGATGAAACGACCCCAGTGAAGGCTTGTTGGGATGCCTCATACCATGCTAACCATTACAGTATATGTTTTGTCCCGAACAATTTCTTTTTGACATCACGTCACTGTGATATTTCCTAGTGTCAAGTTGTTGTTTCTAATCTAGAGAGAGTGAATTTCAGATAGCATGAGCAAGGAACCAGAAGAATGTAGGGAGACCTCTTCCCAATTAAAGAGGCGCCGAATGCTACAATTTGATACTCAAGTAGAAGATTCGTATCTTTGCAATGAACAGATATCAACTGCATTTTTAAAATCAAATGTAAGTATTGATATCCTTTACTCACTGACCTTTGTCTAGAAAAGGATTGTTTCTGTTAACTGGTCGGCTGAAGTTGAGAATTCTGGAATTGTGATTCATGTGCAAATACTTACTGTACATTATTAGTTTAGGATACTCTGTTGTACATCTCATATAAATTTTATCCAGGGTGAACTATTATGTTAACTAGGCATCTTTGTGCAACAAATGTCTATTGAACTGAGGATACATAGTGTTGAGACGGGACACTTTTGGCCAAAATGCAATTTTCTGTGCTGGCTTAGCTCTCGTGGAGAACTGTTACCTATTTATTTGCAAAGGATATTGCCTTGACTTATTTTGTGGCTTCATGTGCAGGAGACGCAGGACTCGCTTGAAGAGGGTTTTTCTCAAGCATCACATTTTCCTGGGTTTTCAGGTTTGCACCTTACAAGGTTTATGTTCCAAAACCAACATGTGAAGTTGTATTTCACCTTAGGTTTTTAACATCATCACAATGTATTTTTGTAGATATGTCTGTCTCCAGCTATGAGGACCAGGATCAATCATGTGAGGATTGGCTTGCCCAATGCATTAACGATGCTGAGATGCATTTTAGCCCGGATGATATGTATGCTTATTTTTGGACATTAGATACTTTATTTCTGATTACCATTCTGCTGTAATCTGATTACTTTACTGTGTGAGACCAGGAATCTCTCAGGAACATCTGATATACAAATTGATATTTCAGGTACTTGACTTACAGTATGTTAGCTTTTGTTGAGTTCCTTTATTATCATAGATGGTTTGTTGATGTTAGTTTATGGCTGTAGATCTATGCAGCGAGCCACCTGAATTTGAGGCTAATGCAGTTCAAAAACTTGTTCCAAGGACTCCTCGAAATATTGTTTTTAGAGGTATCTTTCTGTCCTCTATCTTCTCTTCCTTGCACTCATTGGTTAAACTTGCTACCTCAGTGCTTGCTCTTACATAAGTAACCCTTTGATGGTGCTACCTTTCAGATTTGTGGTTGTTTCGACTTGTGACCCAACTATCTCTCTTTTTTGCATTTTCTGTCTCTTGATATGCAAAATGCCTTCTCCTTCTGCAAAGGAGGTTAAGGAGCATTAAGTAAGAGGACAGAGCATAGAACATATTTCAACCATTGAATATCATTTTATTTAATCTTGTTTGCTTCAGGATTTCCTTTCCTTTGTTATCTAGGGAGCATTTCAGATGATGATAAGTTTATTTTTGGAGACATTTTTTTTGGTATGAAAATAATATATTAACTATGCAACTCCGTGCTGCATCCACAGGCCGGAAGTCTTTCCTAAGGACACCAACAAAGTTACCCTCTTCTGTTGTTTATCCATTCGCTTTCATCAAACCGTGTGGTGTCCATGGCGATGTTACTCTCAAGGACATAAACCAGCGGATTCGCACCCCACCTCCATCAAAATCAAAGCCAGATGAAGAACCTATTCCTTACCCCACTTCAGCCTTTTCTGGTAAGCCTGTTGTTGGGAAAACTAAAATTCGTACAGAGGGAGGGAAAGGAAGCATTACAATTATGAGAACAAAAGGATGAGTGGATAAGTATCTGTCCAACCTTCACATTTTGCTGACATTTTGGGGCCAAGCTTCGCTTACTATTCTCGGGCCTTCAAGTATAGAAATCGACAATGTCTTTTTTTTGTCCAACTGTTCTTGGAATTCATAAATCACATCTAGTATTTATGCTTCCAATCAGTAAATTTTGGGGAGTCATAGGCTCTTCTTGCTCTATACACACCGGCTTGACTCGAGACTGATGAACATCTTGATGTCCATGAGATCGGCATGTTTTCTTTTGGTGTCGGGAACACATATACCCTTGTAAGTGCTTCAATGCACTAACTTTTGGAATGGACATTCGGGGTTTCTGTATGTGGACTTTTGACCTGACTTGAGAGCATATGCATGCTCTGTGTTATGTATAAAGCTCAACCTGATTTTCTTTTCTTACAAATTGAAGTAGGGACATAGTGCTGAATCTTAGGCTTTCAGCGTATCGTTGAATCCACCCATCTTTGAACAAAAAGAAAGAAAAAGAGAAAAAGGAAAAGATGTTGCTCTTGCTGGGATATCCTTACTTTTTTGTAGTCTCCATTCTTGCCTGTTGTTGTATTAGTTAAGTTGTTAAAAAGAAAAGCTGCAGCAGAGCTATAGGCACTGTTTATTTTAGTGCTTTTTTGGTGGAGTGGTGGAGACACATCACACATGCACATGCCCTTAATCCTTGGGAAATGTTTCACATAAACCTACCGGTGTATATTTTGCCACGACTCAAATGTGATAGATAAATCAATCTCTCTAATGTATTGGGCTTGGTTGTATTTTGGGCCCTTTGGCCTTTTTTCTCACTTAATGGGCTCTGCCTGTTGCTCTTGTTTTGGTCATTAGGTCATTGGGTTTGTAATTATGACACACTCTCTCGACCAATGATGAAATGTGATAGATGAGATTAGATAGTAATTAATTTTTTATTTATTTATTTTGACACTATAAAGTATAAACAGTAATTATTTAGTAATTATTTATTGAGAATACTTTATTCACTTGTTGGAGTACTTAATTTTGCTCTGATGATCTTGAAATGTATACAAAAATGAAAAATGCTTTGCGTCGGTAACAATGGGTTAATAGCGATTTTCTTCTTCTCGTCCCTTACGCTCTTTCTTCTTCTCTTTGGATGGGAAATCGCTAATTAGCAATGCCGATTCGTTCCTGCTCCATCCTTGCTCTGTTCTTAGCCAATGCCGTGTTCGTCCATGCCAACATCCCATCCACTTTAGACGGCCCATTCGAGCCCGTAACCGTCCCTTTTGACCTCAGCTTACGTGGCAACGCCATCGATTTGCCGGACACCGATCCCCGAGTTCGCCGGCCAGCCAAAAAGTTCGCGCCGGAGCAGATATCCATAGCTTTATCTTCAACCTACTATTCCGTCTGGGTATCATGGATTACAGGTTCCCTTTTCTCGTACAAGTAGTCAATTATTGGTTTCCTCGACTCGAATTATGTTAGTATTTAGGTTTTTTTTGGTCTGTTGATGTTGGGGTTTTGCAGGGAATTCCAAATTGGTTATGACATAAAACCGTTAGACCCTAAAACTGTTGCCAGTGTTGTTCGTTATGGGTCATTAATGCATAGATTGCGTCTTGAAGCTAAAGGTTATTCCCTTGTTTACAATCAGCTTTATCCATTCGAGGGCCTGCAAAACTATACTTCTGGAATCATCCATCATGTTCTGTCTCACCGGTATAATTCCATAAATCATACCTTGTTTCTTTTCCTTTCGTTTTTGTAGCTTGCATATAAACTGCTGATAAGCAATTGTGTTGATTTTGGGTTACCAATTGATGATTTGCTTCTCTTTGGCATGCTTGAAGGGTTAAGACCGAATAAACTGTACTATTATCGATGTGGAGATCCTTCTCTATCAGCCATGAGTGATGTTCATTACTTCAGGACCATGCCCATTCCTGGACCTAGAAGCTACCCTAAAAGCATAGCAATTATGGGAGATCTTGGTCTTACATATAATACGACGAGCACAATAAATCATGTTATTACTAACAAGCCTGAACTTGTTTTGTTGGTTGGTGATGCAACTTATGCAAACTTATACCTCACAAATGGAACTGGCTCTGATTGCTATTCTTGCTCATTCTCTGATTCCCCAACACATGAAACCTTTCAGCCTTGCTGGGACTACTGGGGAAGGTTGTTTTCCATCTTTGATGCTAATTTTTATCTTGTTCCCATTTTTTTTATCTTTATGCTGTGTTATTTTCTAGTTTTATTAACTACTTGCCTGCCAAAATATTGGATGCTTCCTTACAGGTTTATGCATCCTTTGGTTTCTAAAGTTCCAATGATGGTGGTAGAAGGAAATCATGAAATAGAACAACAAGCTGGGAACCAAACATTTGTGGCTTATAGTTCGCGATTTGCATTTCCGTCCAAAGAAAGTGGTTCTGGGTCTACACTCTACTACTCCTTCAATGCTGGGGGAATCCATTTCGTCTTGCTTGGAGCATGTGTGGCCTATGATAAAACAGGTGACCTTTTTGTTTAAACTTTCTACTGCCATAGTTGAATTTCATTACCTATTTATTCTATGGTGTGCACTTGTGTATTTAATCATATTGATGCATTTTGAAGCAGAGCCTACTCCATGAATGTGTTAGTTCATAAGATTGTTCATAAGTAACTAATACAGTTGGCAGACTTATCTTTTAGTTTGGTAAAACTAGTTTGAACCCAGAATGTGCTCAATAAAGTGATAAGCTGTGTAAATTGAATGGAGAGTTTTTTTTCTGTGGTTCGAGTAATAGGTGAACAACTTCTGTAGGTACATTGCACAATTAAAGCAGTTGCATCCACTTTTAGGATGTGATGCGGTTGATAAGTCAGAGATGCTAAGACACTGATAGGCAAGTCTAAAGTTGTTTACTTAGCGACGTCTATTTTTCATCTCTTATAAAGCATTTATGCCAACAGTGCAAGGTTTTGCCTCCCATCTCTTCCTCAGAAACTGCCCAAGAGAGTACTCGATAGTTCTAACCAAGTACATGTTTTGTTTTATATTACAGCGGATCAATACAAGTGGCTGGAGGAAGATTTGGCTAATGTTGACAGATCTGTAACTCCATGGCTGATAGCTGCATGGCATCCACCATGGTATAGTTCTTACAAAGCCCACTACAGAGACGCAGAGTGTATGATGGCAGAAATGGAAAAAACTGCTTTATTTGCGTGGTGTTGATATTGTCTTCAGTGTACATGTAAGTGTTAATAAACAGTCATACATGTATTATGGTTGCAACTTGGCGGATGCAATTCCACTTCTTATCATAGCATTTGGAATTCAACTAAATTAGATATTATAACATGTTTGATAAACTGGAATGCTAGAAGCTGTGAGAACTGAGAACTGCAGAATATCTAATAATTTAAGTAGAACTGGTTTTGATCTGTCAATTTTCCCACTGGCATTTAATGCTGCATAAATCCTCTTGGACAAATTCCCTCCATTGTCATTGAGAAGTTAGTCCCTACATGCCCATCTCAATTTATTATTGTGTTTGGTGGCAGTTAAAGTTATTCACGCAGCCTGCACCTCTGTTTGTTTACAAGAGCGTTGAGTATTGTTCTCTTCATGCCAAATCATCAGGTGCATGCTTATGAGAGATCGAATCGAGTTTATAAATACACACTAGATCCATGCGGCCCTGTGCATATTGTGGTTGGAGATGGGGGTAATCGAGAAAAGATGGCTATTAAGCATGCAGATGAAGCTGGAAACTGTCCAGAGCCATCTCCTGATGAATACATGGGCGGGTTTTGTGCTACCAACTTTACGACTGGCCCAGCAGCTGGAAAATTGCTGGGACAGGCAGCCAGATTACAGTGCCTTCAGGGAAAGTAGCTTTGGCCATGGAATTCTAGAGGTACTCTCTCTCTGTCTCTCTCTTTTGCTTTCTGCTTATTCTCTGAGAATTGAATAGCCTGTAAATGTTCTATAACAAGATAGCAGGTTCATGTTTCTTCTAGGATTTTATACATTAGTCTAGATTCCTTTCGACATGGTATACGAAAGATCCTAGACATACATTCTCATCAAGGGACTCAGAATCTGAATATGCATTGCAGGTGATAAACAAGACTTGGGCTCTATGGACATGGCACAGGAATCAGGACCATCAAGGCACTGTTGGGGATCAAATATACATTGTGAGGGAACCTGAGAAATGCCCTGTTCCATACATGACAACTACAGGTTGGTCTGCATCGAGTTAAGCCGTCCCAGTCCGAATTATACTCTCTAATTGGATAGTTGATGATATTACTACATGTTTAGCCCAAGAACCATTGACTTTCATAGACATGGAAGAATAGAATAGCTAAGCTGAGGTAGGGTCTCCTTCCCCGTGTAATCACCTAGATACACTTTAAAACTGATGTAAATACTACTAACTATAGTCGCTGTTTTATCGTATATTCACAATCCTAGAAGAATTAGAAAGCTGCTATTCCGACTGCTTCTCATCGTTTTTGTTGGATTTCTCCTTCAATGTCCTTGCTTGAACTTCATCTGGTTATGGATGGATAGCTATTGTTGGTCTTCCTTGTGGGATTCAAATTGAAATAACGAGTAAATATTATTCGATAAATCACATTGCAAAATGCAACGGAAATGTCCCTCATGCATTTACATTTCGAAAATGACTTGTGAGTAGAGAATCACATTAGCAAAAGGCATGGAAATTTCCTTGAATTGTGCATTTTCATATTGAAAATGACTTGTGTGTAGAAAATCACATGGGTATGGGGTTGATATTTGAAATTAACACCATGTTAGGCACCAAGTACGAATTGCAGCAAGCATGACATTTATGAATTTTTTATGATCATTCTCATCGAGCTGTCTCATTCGACAAACCAGCCAGCAACTTTTTACTACCAACATAATTTCATAGGCTGAAGAACATGATCGTCCTGTTAAGTGGTAATGTAGCAGTTGTTGCTTGACACCAGCAGGACTAAACATATAATTTCTATAATAACATGACATATTTTTGCTTTCCCTAATCCATAGTCTATAAGGATTCATGCAGAATTAATACCCTTCTGAAACGTCTAAACTCCAACCATGGCAATTCCTTATTTACCAATTTCCCAACTTTTGATAAAACAGATCACCAGGATCAGAAAGCAAAAATTAGGCAAAAGAAAAAGAAATTAAGAGAAGGAGAGCTGAAAGAAGCTGTTTACAAAAAACAAACTGCCTGGCCTGAATTTCAAAAAATATCAAGAATTTCCAAGATGTATCCATTGCACAAAGGGCAATTACCCCTTTGAACCAAAAGCTCTCTGGAGCACAGCCTGCAAAACGTATGCCCACAAGGAATAAACGCCGAACCTTTATGTCTCACCATACACACACAGCAGGTCACCTCAACGCCGCCGCCTTCCTCCTCACCTCCGTCGTCCTCCGCCTCCTCCCCGTCCCCCTCATCATCATCCTCGTCTCCCATCGTGTATCTCGACCCCACTACTCCCATCTGCCTGTCCGTCTCCTCCAACAAATCCATCAGCGACATCCTCACCGGCTGCGCCTCCTCATTTCCCTCTCCCCCTTCCTCCCCCTCATCCTTATCTTCTTCCTCCTCCGCTGCCGCCGCAGCTTCGGCCGCCGCGGCAGCTGCGGCTGCCGCTGCTGCTGCCTCCGCCTGCGCTGCTGCTTCTGACGCCTCCTGTGCAGCTACCGCTTGTCTAGCCGACATCATTCTGTACCCCATGTCGCGATCGTCATCTTCCGTCGACGTCGTTGCCTGATCGGCCGGACACCGAGTTGAGTTGTGGCGCGAGAATTGAGGCATGAAGCTCCTCATCGGAGGCCCTTCCTCCACCGAAGGGGTGTTCACCGACGATTCATCCAACTCCGAGGAAACATTACCGATCCGAGTAGAGGCCCGGCGATTCAATCTGGAACCCGCACCGGACGAGTTATCACTCTGCTCATCCGATTCACCAGAAGGAACGGTAGTGAAACGCACCGAACTGCGGCGGGCCATCAAGGATCTGGAATGGTTGTTATATCTGTTGTTGTTGCTACTATTCTGGATGGGGATATCAGAAGTCGGAACAGGGATTGATGAAGTCCAAGCAGCTCCGGCGCGCTTAAGCCGGAGCCGATCTCTGAACGCTTTCCAGCTCTTCTTATCTTTATGACCGAAAAACGAGCCATGGCGCTCTTCGTCACGGATTATATCGAGCAGAGTCCGGTTCATCTGAGGCGGTGACCGCTTCTCTGTTCGTAATATATCGTCCAACGTCAATCTGGGTAAAGATCCCCCGTAAGGGTCAACCAACAAAATGTGGTCCAACAATGATAGACCACCACCACCACCACTACTACTACCGCCGCCGCCTCCTCCGCCGCAACTGGCACCGACAACGCTGGCTTCCATTTGAAAAATAAAATAAAAGGTGAGTTACAAATTATTCAAATCTACAAATTCCTTTTTTGAGATTCTGAAATTGAAGAAGATGAGGAGGTACTAGTAGTGAAATGTAAGACAAAAGTCAAAACCGAATTTGATTAAAAAAAACATGGTAGGTAGGCAGATTGGCTGCTATGGTGCGTGTGCAGTTTTTTTTTTTTGTACTATTATCTTGGGAATGAGAGAAGGAGGGCGAGGACAGGATGGGAATTATGGGGTCAAAAAAAAAACTGGTTGCAGATCTAAAACAATGATAATGAGAGAGAAAAGGAGGAGAGTGAAATGGTAGCAGATGGAGGGAAATGTAACAGTCACAGCGTTGGATACCTTTGCGTTATGTGACAGCAGATCTCTCTCTCCTTTCTATGGTGTAGCTGCTGCAATTAATATGTTTTTAAAAAATTAAAAACAGTACCTGCGGATACAATAAATAAAGAATAATTTATTAATTATTAGTAAATCAGAAGAAAAGATAGAAACATGATTTTTGATTTTTGATTTTTGATCATGAGAGAGACAAGAAATGTATTCTGGAATTATTATTGAAAAAGGGAGGGAACAAGAGATAAGATAGTAAGATGACGCACCAGTAGCACCACAACCCCAGGCAACAAAAATACTACTGGATGTTATTTCTTCCTCTCTCTCTCTCTCTCTCTCTCTCTGTGTATTGTACTCCATTCAAGATCATTTTTTGTTTTTTCTCTTCTACAAAAATTACGGTAGAGATTGTTGGGGTGGATGAAAGAAAAGAGTTTGTGGAGGGGAGCGGGTCTCATGGAGGTCCAATCGATCCCCTGCTTTGCGGGGAGAATTGATAGAAATGTAACTAAAGAGTAATTATAAATTGGTATATTAGTATTATTTCTTTTGAAAAGGAAACCAAATAGAATCAAAAATAATAAAAGATGCGATCGTTTCGGGTATTTTTTTACCCATATATTCCATGAACTAGTCATATATACATTCCGTGTATATTATAGTAGTATTTTATTATTTATGTGAGTAGAGTATAACGTGTGTGACGTATACATTGGAAACACACGATAATTTACTTACTCTGTTTTTATAGATAAATATCCAAATTGCCGTAAGATTGATAAATGATGTAGCTAAAGTCTATTGTACAGATATATGATTAGTATAAATAGTTCACTTTCGTATGAGTGGTTTCAACATTCTTAACAGTATAAAAAAATTATGGCTGAGGTAAAGAGTAACAGAGAATTTATGTTGGATTTGGGCTAAAGCCAAAGTTCCAGTAGTTAGGCAGTTGAACTCTTTGTTGGCCCACACAGTAGTTAGAGCTTGTTGATTGTTAGCTTAACTGTTTTTAATTTTTTTCAAAAATATAAAAAGAAGAAACAAAATTAGGATTGACTCGAGTGGATTAGTTGACGACAAATTAGAATTTCATATTTCTCGTACTTGTCAACTTTTCCATTCAACACTTACGATCTTACGAATTTATTATATCACCTTACTAAAACTAAAACGATTCTTATTGACTCGCGTAAAAAGAGTACTAAATTGAACTTCATTAATACATTTTTGAAAAAGGAAAAAATAGATATAAAATAATTCCTTCCTTCTCTAATAACTACTACTACTGCATACCAACAAATAAAATCGGTAAACACGGACATGTAACTAATTATTTTCCAGCTTTAAACTTTATTATTTCAATTATATATTACGTATCATGGTTGTTGTGTTTGAATTTTAGATTGTGGAATGTGCTTATAAATGAAATTGTCTTTTCCAGGTTTGTAGTAAATTGATAAAATTAACAATGTGTAAAAAAATTGTAGGAAGATTTTAAAAAGATTTATAATGAATAAAAATATTATAAATTCATAAACTCTATAATTTGACGTTGTCTTGGTTATCAACAAAGATATTATAAAGTTAAATTTTTTAAAGATTTTTACGTTGCCGAGGTAAACTCTCGAGTTTGACAACTTTAATTATAATATTAGATATCGAACTTATAATTTATATCCTAAGATATAACCTCAAATTCTTTTTTTCTATTTTTATTTCCTAAGTTCCTAACTCGGGCCCATGTTATAATATCAGCCTCATCTTGCTAGCTAAGGCCAACATTGATTGGTCTCACATGTAACGTGACCATCTTTTTTAAAAAATTCCACGGACCACAATTTATTTAATTATTTTTTTTCCTTCCATTGATAGACTTTAGGATATGATGATTCGAGTGGACGAGTAGCAAAAAGATAACATATTCAAGACATTGCTGATTGCTTGTAGGGTGCAAGCTACAAAAGAGTGATTTGTGAATACAAAACAGTCATTTCTTATACTAATTGAGTATCTCTAATAAAGATTGAAATTATACACTTTGAATATTTCTTAAAATATCAGTGTATATCCCATATTTTGAAAACTTATGATATATTTTTTTTTTTTTTATTAATTTTTAAATTTGTCAGTGACTTACATTTTTTTCTCCTATTTTCATATATGTTTTGAAAAATATTTTTAACACGTAACTATTAAAAAACTATAAGATCTAAATTGCAAGTTTTAGGAACGTGTTAGTTAAAGTAAACTATAAGATCTAAATGGCTTAGTATGGACCTATGAAGCACAGACATTGACATAGATATCGGACACAGCGACACATAAAAATTAAAATTCACAAGGCATAGGCACGACATATATTTGTGATATATTTTATAAAATTAAGTTCTAAATTATATGTATATATTAAGGTTTTTAAACCCGGCTCGGGACATTGACCCGGGTAGGATAAAGCATCAAGGGTTAGAGGTTGAACAAGAGGGACAACCAGGGTCTATCTAAATATGATACTTAAATCAAATATGACATAAATAGGATTCTAAAATCAATAAATTTCATTTGATTTATAAAAAATACTCGATTATTGAAAAAAATGACCATAAGCTTAAATAGTAAATTTAAAATATAAGAAAATTAGAGCGAGAGTTAATAAACAATTTTTTTTTTCAAAATAAAAAAATTAAAAATTAAAAAAGTAAAAACAACTGGCCGGTTGAACCCAAAAACTCGAGTTGGGTCAACCAGATGGTCGATTTTTTACCCGAGTTACTAAATTTCAACCTGATTAAATCGACCGGGTCGATACGGATTTCAAAACCTTGGTGTATATATATCAAACTCTTAAAACTTTACACTTATAGTTTAGGCATTTTATAGTAAACTTTACAAATACAAAATCTCTATAGCGAATGTATCGTATTTACTTAAATTCCTTAAAATAGTTCTATATTGACTTCCTATTTTTTTTATAAAACAAAACCAACTATATTTGCCTTGTTAGTATTTGAAAAAAATATTGCCTTAAAAATATATTTGGAAAGAATATTTGTTGGTATAATTTCTTCCAAATATTTTTTATTAGTCATTGTAATTAATTATATTTAGTAAAAAACATGCTTGCATATACTTCATAAAAAAAAGATTTCAAATATTGGTAAGAAATTATAATAATTAATTGTCAAAATTTGAAATAATGGTCTCTATAAAAAAGATACCATATTATTACTATTACTTGCTCATTCACTTGCCTTATATTAGATACATATAATTATTGAAAATAAACTAATTAAAAAAAGATGCTTTTAAGACAAAATCTTTTTATAAAAAATGCCACATGCCACTTTTAAAATGCATAAGGATTTTGATGTGGCTTCAAAAAAATTAACAAATCATATTTTTTAATCAGTTTTACATATATAATAGATTACTAAAAATGTGGGAGAAAATTAAAATATTATTATTAATATCATTTACATTAATATAAAAAAAAATGAGTTTCACATGTAATTTGTACTAAATATATATTTGACATCATTAATTTTTTAAAATTAAGATCAAATAAATTGAATGTTGAGCCTGACATGGTTGTTCCCCGAATATAGGTATTCAACACAAAATACAGTAAAAAAGAGAGGTGTCCGTACTTCTTAGATATAGACAATTTACATCGATGTTTAACTTATTTTTGTAACACTAATTCTATAACTTATACTTTTTATGTTACATGTTTTATTCTTACTTTTAAACAAATATTATGTAGTTTATTATCGTTGGACGGTCTCAAAATATTGTAACCTATATACATTATAATTGAATAAGATCGTAAGCGGCTAACCACATTCCTAAATTCCTAATAGCCAACACCTTTTTAGTTTTTATCCATAAAGTATCACGACAAAACGAAAATCTGTGTAAAAATAGGGAATGAGAGTAATCAAAAAGGAACTATTTTATAAATAAAATTATATAAACTAATTAGGTTCTATTATTATTTTTATTTAAATAAATAACTATCAAGTGAATTTAAAAATATGACACGTATATTTTTTTAATAAAAATTTATAAAAGTGTTTATATCTCTAGCGCTACTTAATCAAAAGTTAACATTCTCCAAATAAAGTATTACCAAATTTACAAGGAAATTCAAAAAATATAGGGAAAAAAATGCTTAACCGGAATCGAGGAGGTGAGTATTTGATTTGCGGCCAAACATTCTACCAGTAGACCAATTTGTTTAATGGTTTTGTCAATTACATATAAATACTAAAATCTGTACATACAGTTAAACCTCGATAAATGAATGTCCAATAAACGAATAACCTCGCCAAATGAATAATTTTCTCCGGTCCCGACTT